>APFE030636516.1:70490-81190 GCA_000404065.3 Pinus taeda
GCTTATAGATTGTAGTGCTTCAAGACACTTCATCGGATAGATGGGTGCACTCTCTAATTTGGTAGAGATGGAAACAATTGTGGGATTATACTTGGAGCCGATGCCACCTATCCCGGAAAGGATGTAGGGAATGTTAACTCTCAATTGAATACGGGTAACTCGATTCATTTACAAAATATCTTTTATGTACTTGATCGCAAGAAGAACCTGGTGTCCATCTTGGAAATGGAAGTCTAAGGTTTCAGGGTGGCATTCTTTGATGGAAAGGTACGTGTTAAAAAATATAATTTTTAAAGATGCTTTTTCTCATGGGTTCAGGGTTGGCAATTTGTATCAAGTTGCAGGATGGTCCATTGGGGATCATGTCAATTGACATATTGCATCTATAACACAGGAGGTCTACCTATGGGGCCCTACCTTTTGTGAGTCAAATGGTGATAGCGATGTCTGAATTCAAGTAGAGCATGAAGGTACATGTTTGAGATGTACCGAAGGAAAATCCTATAAGGGGACCATTCCCCTCATGTAGCAGTGCCACAGGTCTGGAACAACCCGAGGAGTTTGAGAATCATGATCGGGAATCTCATGTATACAGGTGGAAGAAAGCCCTCTATGGCTTGAAGCAAAACACCCCGGGCGTAGTATGAGAGGATTGATAGCTGTCTGATGAAGCTGAGATTCAGTAGGAGTGAAACTGATCCAAACCATTACCCGAAGGTTGTGGATGATAGACCTCTCATATTGGCACCTTATGAGGACGACTTATTTTTGACAGGTGCAGACCCTCTCATTTGCAAAAGTAAGAAGGAGTTGGATTCTGGATGTGGAATGATAAACTGCAAGCCTGTGACTACTTCGAGGATCTTAACTTTCAAAAGTTATATGGTAGTGATGTTGGACAAGATTTGGGAAATGCCTCTAAGTTTCATAAACTCATTCGCGTTGATGTTTTTGGTGAACTTCCGTCTGGACATATGTTTTGCAGTTAGCATGGTGAGCTCATATTTAGTTGAGCCTCACTGGATTGTTGCCAAGAATCTTTTGAGACATCTTTGGGGCACAATCTCTCATGGATTGAGATAAACTGCCGGAAATATGAAACTGCATGATTATTCGAATGCTGACTGGGCAGGCAGTGTGGAGGATGACTAGAGCACTCTCTAAATCTATGATGATCATGATGAGGATGTGCATTGGATGGTCATGAAGATCTGAGTCATCCTAAGGATCCTTTACCCTTTCATGGGCCGTAGGTACTATGAGAAGAATTTCTGGCAAAGATACCCTCTGGTACCAAAGACTCCATGCACCCTTTTGGACAAGACACTGGTAGACCCGTTCCTCAACCATAAAAGTTTACTTTATATTTCAGTTTTGACTTGGGGAGCCGATCTGGACTATGCCATAATTCCGAGACTTGGTAAAATCTGCTGTCTCATGGCGGAGGGTGCTCCCTCCGTGCTTCTTGAACATCATAAATTTGGGGTGCTCTCCTTTTCTTTGCAGTCATGATTGGAAATTCTCAAATACATCCCTGCTCTATGTACAAATGCCCACCTATAAATTTTACTGCAATTTTTTTATTTATTGTGGGGTTCATTTCATTTTGATAACAGTGTTCTGTTTTGGAACACAGAATATTGCTTCAAATAAAAAATAAATCTACTGGAAAAATCTTATACTTAGCTGCCAACATAAATATATATTTTCAAACATTGATTCATTGAGTTACGGGGCTGGAAGATTTCATACAATTCTGGGGAGAAAATCAGAGGTGCAGCAGGTTGCATTCTACTTGTTTGACAAAAGTTATGAATGAGTCTTTCATCTGTGTGTGGCAGTGCTTTACCTTAATTTGGTGTTTTTTTACAGCCTGCTAAATGGTGTAATTAATCTAGCAGGGGGGCGAGTTAACAGCTGTAGATGCTGCAATTAAAGTTGATTCATAAGTTTTTCAAACTCCCCGCATTAACTTTTGTCTGTGGACCTGGGTATTCAAGCTGCATGTAAACTGTTTGACAAAATACAGCTGTCTTATCACAATTCTGTACACCAGCATTTTCTTTTCTTGCTGATTGGTCGATCTCCTAGACAACTGTAGTAAATATAGTGATCCTTTCAGCCCATTATTTTAGAGGCTTTTGGTGTGATTATGTTTAGTGTGTAAAGTGAAAGAATGCAATTTACATTATTTCCGAAACAGAAAATGCTAAGAAGTTCAAATATAACAATACATAAAGCATGACAGAACATTTCTCATCAGAGTTAACATGACGATTATATATTTCCTAATTCTTGTTGAAAAAGAAGTATTTTTTAAATTATTTAAATAACAATGACAACTTAAATGTACCTAATAGAATAATGGAATAAAGAATATATATCTCCTTTTATATATCAATTTAGTGTTTGAATGTGTTGCGATCTTAAAATTATATTATTAGTAATATAATTTAGATGGTTTAAGTAATAAGATACAACCTAAATGGGCCTAATAGAATAGAGTATGTAAATGGGTGTTTGAATGTGTTGTGATCTTAAAATTATATTATTATTTTCATAAAAATAAATAATTTATAATTTCTTTATAATTTGTGTGATCCATAATGAATTAAACGGTTGGCTCAAAAATTTTTCTTATGTGATTTCAAAAATTCTCTCATGTAATTTCTATTGAAAGAACATTGTTTAATTTATATTTATTTATTTAATTATTTAGATATTATTTTAATATAAAAATAACTTTTATTAATTTAAAAATTATATTATATTTTAAAATATTAGTTTGGTATTTTTATCTCTCTCCGTAGACAGAGAAAATTGATCCATATTTTGACAAACCAAATTAATTTAAATAAAGGAAGTTTAATAGAATTTATATAAAACTACAATCTATTTATTTATACTTCTCGTTTAGATTCGTTATTATCGCTTACAGGATCCTATGATGGAAGTTGTGCGAGCTAATTTAAAAGGGTTTTTCAGTGTGTGCGCGGTATATCAGCCCTAACGTGGACATAGAATTACACTCACTGGTAGCCGTGAAGGATTGTGTAGTAACCACTGTGAAGTCGGGTTTAAGAAGGAATTTCAATGAAGGAGGCAGACATAATTCGATGCCAGATACAGGAATGGTACCCGCGTTTCCACAAGGTTTCCATCAAAACCATTCTCCATCCTTTTGCCAGAGCCGTTCGTGGAGTTTCTGCTGGACGACGGTGGCTTATTCCTCCCTAAAACCTCCTCTAGCGATGGCGAAGATGCCTTGCCAACCAGAGTTCGAATCACAAGCCCGGATCTCCAGGCAGAAGATTACCATCACTGGGAGGAAGAGGACGAAGACGATGAAGCTTCGGCTCGGCCATTGTTTCGAGAATTGGAGAAGGAGGTGAAGAAATCCATTAAAACCGTAGGAGGGTTCGTGTTTCCCAAGCTGAATTGGAGCACCCCCAAAGACACTGCCTGGATTGCCACCAATGGTACGCTCAAATGCTCTTCTTTTAGTGAAATCGTTCTTCTTTTGAGGGCATCTAATAGCTTAGTTAACGATCTTTGCCGTGCCTTTGATTCGTGCGACGATAAAATTGCCGATAGGCCTGCTAGATTTTATCTGGCATTGCGTAAATGGTATGACTTGAGGCCGGAAATGGAGTTTCGCGGGTTTGTTCGAAGGGGTTTGCTGGTGGGGGTTTCACAGAGAAAAGTTACCGGGTTTTATCCAAGCTTATTAGAGGAGCGGGAGGAGTTAGAATCCTCCATTTTTGGGTTTTTTAAAGATCACATAAGTGAGGAATTTGAATTAAATGATTATACATTCGATTGCTATGTTACCAGAGACGGCAGAGTGAAGTTGATTGATTTCAGTCCTTGGAGGGCATTTACTCTTCCTCTTCTCTTCTCTTGGGAGGAGTTGGAGAAGAACTATGACGAGGCTCTTGAAAAGATTAAGGAAATGAAATCGAAACCATGTAATGGGGCATGCTTACGTGACACCTTGACAGAGAATTTGGGTAACTTGGGTTTTGATTTCGATACGGAGGCGAAGAATTGGACGTAGTTGAACTTAAAGTTAAGAGAAGAGGGCCATGTGTTGGATTTCAGGATCGTGGGCAGCGAGGGACGAGTACAACCAAGTCTTACAGCTCTAGTGGAGTTCCTTATGACTACATTGACACAGCCCTAGGAAGTGCCTGGGACGAGTTTTTAAGGAGAGCTGATGAGGAAGTCAGGAAACAGGCCAATGGTCCTGCTGCAAGAGCGTGAAATGGGTTCATACACGTAGCTGATCCTATGCAAGATCCCGGATGATTTGGGTTGTAATCATTATCAAGTAAAGTAGATTCTAATCTCAAGGATCTATGTAATAGATGCTCATTTTTTTTCTGTGTCATGATGCTCTACAATGATTTTGAAGTCTATTAGGGGTTAGGTGTTCCTTGGAAAATATCCCACCTACAGTGGAACTCAAAACCAAACGATAAAATCATTCGAGGAAATTTTGATTATTACATGTTTGCTCCCCTTACATCATTGGGAGGATTGTTGGAAAGGGCTTGTTATGCATCAAAGGTCCAAATCAACATAGCTGTTTACTAAAGGCAATATACTTGATGAGTCAAATTTGTAGGCTTTGCTTGCTATTTGCACTGCCATGTTTGGTGACTATTAATGAAATGGTTTATTTATATATACTTGTTTTAATTTGATTTTTCTGATAGTATTATATAAAAAGAGTATTTAACTACATACTTTTGTTTCCATGCTTGTTAACATCATATTTTTTTGCAAGCACAATCCAATGTTGACCTCAACGCTTTGACCCCTGTAGCTGCACAGACAAACAGAACACAAATTGAAACAGAACACAAGTTGAGATCAGATTTTGCAGCTTGAACATGCTCTTGGAAGAGTACCTTCATGAAGACTTTTTGGGCACTCCTCTCAAGGAAGATCCTTACCTTCTTTACATTGTCATTCGAGGCATATTCCGATTGGATACCCATTGATTGTAGCCCAGGTCTGCATGAATGCAGAGTTTTTCTTGAGGTGTAAGTATAGTTTTTGTAGCAAAGTGCAAGTTGCTTCTCGAGTTTGTTTTTGTGCTGATTTGGGCATCTCCTTGAGGAAATTTCATCTGCTGTTGGACTAGTATTCAGTGTTCCATGGGGACGCATACCCAGTGTGGGATGCACAGACCTCATGTTCTCCACGCAACTGGGACGTGGGGATGCTTGTGTAAATAGTTCCCCAACCCTCCCTTTTGGGGAGACATGGGGGAATGTTTCCCTAGTGTGCGTGGATGCATTTCCACAAAAGTTGTGCTTGTGGGTGTCTTCCCTTAGAGTGGGCTAAGTTTCAGACTTAAGAATTTTTAGGATTTTAGGATTGGGGCAAATTGCAATGTTTCCATTGGATTCTGTCATGTATGAGGGTCTGGAACTAGCATTTAATCAAGAGCACCAAGCCTAGAAACAACCCTTTTGAGGGGGACGTCCCCTCAATTTTTTGTAATAATCCTTGAAATTTAAAAGACATTAAAAAAAAGTAAAAAAAATTAAAAAACTAAAAAGAAATATACATAACAACTATCAAAACTAATTTGCAATCCCTAACTCATTCGACTTACCAAACTTATCTGTACTCGACTTACACAAAAACACTATTAAATTAGAAGTTAATTGTTGCCTGTGCTCCCTCGCGATGCTCCTTCAATGTTCACTGTCCATTTATAATTCATTTTTAACTTTCGAGGCTCGACTCTAGATATCGATGACCTTAGTTTGATTCTTTGACTCGTCACTCTTTACTATTTTTGAGCTTGAGTTATATCTATTTACTATTCCAATCTCCAGACTTCAATATCTACCATAGTTTATTTTGCTTAGTATGAATTAGATTCTAGAATGATGAATGATGAATTAAAATTTTAAATCAATTTAGAATCTAGAATGATGAATGATGAGTATGGATCGGTGTAATTCATTCTTTAATTCGATTATGTACGGATAAATGTATTTATGTTTTCAATATATATATATATATATATATATATTGCACGAAACTTCTAAGAACCCGATGTTTTGGGCTGTACTTGTACTTGAAACTTGGTTGAAACTCGGCTCAAACTTGACAATCATGTAATCATCTATGAGAGTTAATATAGACTTGGTTTTCCTTCTAAATTGTCATCTATGGGTCTTATTTCCTTTATTCTTGCAAGATAATGTGTTATTCACTTATATATATATATATATACATATATAACGTTTCAGATGACGTTTCCATTTTTGGGAGGTGACGTTTCTAAACGTACCTGTTTCAGAAACCATGAAATGTTGCAGCGCTTTGTGCAACTTATATATATATATATATATATCAACTTACATGTGTCAACATCCCCCCCCTTAAATTTCCATAAAATTTGAGGGTACTCTCACACATCCCCTGTGCATCTCCCCGCACCCATGTCCCCCTGTCTCGGAGTCTTGATGGAAAATAGCTATTAATGATAGAGGGAGGGTGCCTTTTTGAAGAATATAGCAGGAGCTAAAGGGTACAATGTTGAGGACTTTATTGCAGCATGAGACTGCCTTACTTGATGGCTACTATGTACCGTTCTACTATTCTTAGTAGCACGAGGGACAAATTAGAGGCAGTTACACTGTTCCACCCTAGAAGTAGTAAAGGTGCCGTTATGAGAGCAGTTTTACACCATTCTTAGCAGCAAACATGGAAGGCGCTTCATTAGGAGTTACACTATTTTTTGTACATGCAGGATGCGTTAAACTTGGCAGGTACTCACCTGTAGGATGACGCTGCATCAGTGGGAGTTACACCCATTTTTATTGCGAGGGTGCTGGCATTCCTGAACCATTGAATGCTGATGCATGCAGACCAGCAAGAGAAATTCCATTAGAGTTTGTCAAGCTGTTATTGGGGTGTGTAAGAGGACATTTGATTTAGGAGTTTAATACCTATTTTAGGAGGTGCAGCCACTGAAGATATAGTCATAATGAGAGGAGTTACATTTGCTTAGGGAAGAGTTCCCTTTAGGTGGAAGTTGCACTCGCAATTTTCTATTTTAAGGTTTTTTTTTTCTTAATTTCTGAGAAAAAGGTTGATGGTAACCTCTTTGTTCATATTATAAGAGCTTGAGGAGAGTGAGAGTTAAGCGTTGATTGGTTATTCTTGAATCTTTCATTTCTTCTTCTTCTTCAGTCTTTCATTCTTGTCACCTTGCAGAATTTGCAGCAGTAGAGGAGTGATTTTATATGAGTTGCAAGAGGTGATTTGAAGATCTATTAGCTCATGAATATGCTTAAAAGTGTTGGTGATGCAAAGTATCTCTTTTGGTTATCAAAAATTGTTAAAATTGGCAACTAGGGCCAAACTCCATGTGGGTCATCTTATTTATGGCAGCTGATATTTTTCTTGGATCCCTCTCATCGAGAGGTGTAGGATTGATCTAAAGATCATCCGATTCCGATAAGTATTCATGGAGTTATGAATTTATTTGTGTTATATGACAATTTGTTAAGGTCGGCCAACAACCAAATAAACCCCACGTGCTCAAATTTTTAGTATAAATAGAGGTGGCCTTCAAGTCATTTCAACACACTTGGGATCTCTTCCTCTCTCTACTTGTCTTTGGGTTTTAGTAGGAGGAGAGATCTTAAGGAGTAACGTTGCCCTGATCCAGAGGACAGAAAGTCGGAACGGCCAGAAAAGCCAAAATTGTTGGAAACGCCGAAACTGTCAGAAAAGTCGGAAAAGTCGGAACTGCCAGAAAAGCCAGAAAAGCCGGAACTGCTGGGAACAGTGGGAACTGCCAGAATTGCCGGGAACTGCCGAAACAACTGGAGCATTTGTTTCTGAAGTAGAGTAGCATGCAAGGGACAACTAACTAACATTGGGATAGTTGTATGGTACATAGTAGCAAATACACCAAGCATGCAATGTTACAACTAGCATTGAAGGGACAACTAGCATGCAACAACAAGCATGTTAAGGACAACAAGCAAGCAAGGGACAACAAGCAAGCAAGGTGCAACCAACACATAGGTTAGGATGGCAACATGGTGCAGCAATGGCACATAATGCAGTACAGTGATGGGTACAATCATGATTAATGAAGCGTGATGAGATGTAGCATAGTGATGATGGGTGCAGCATGGTGTAGTGCGGTGAGGTGCAACATGATGACGAAATGCAACACAACGATAGGTGAAGGAGTCACCTTGAAGAATTAGTTGAAGCAACATGTCTTCAACTGATCTCATGTATCATCTTCTTAGAGATGATCTATGCTCTTATCTAGATAAGTCAAAGTGTTGACTTCTGTTGTAAACGTACTATCTCTCTCTCTCTGCTGAGCTATTGAAGAAAATACAAGAAGAATTGATCAAGGCTTTCCCCACATTGGGGTTTGTCCCTGGCTAGCGCCACATCTTGTGTCCTCTTGTCTTGGCTTGTCATCTGCGATTTATGTTTATGTTCTATCTGCAGTTTACTTTAATGCTGACGTGATTACTAATCTGGAAAAGATATGTAGCTAACTGTGAAAATTGAAATAAATTGCTCTAAGCATAGAATATACCTAAAATTAACATAGTATTAGAGCTGGGGTGAAGACAATGCCCAAGTAAGAGTGAAAGAGCAATCATCGAAGACAGTTGTGAAAGGACAAAAGGATCAGTGGATTCCTCATCCCTCTTCAAATTCACCAAGGGTGAAGTTGAAGCAGAGAATATTATCAGAATGGCGCATCAGAATATGGCCTACCTAAAGGTCACTTCATTGGATGACCGAATGTCAGGCTGGAAGGAAAGACAGATAACTAGTTCGGCCATTATGCGAAGGAGTGTTCGAATGGCAGGGACACATCACTTGATGATGATAACAATCATTCCAGGGACATTCTTTGATGGAAAGGTACCTGTTAAGAAATATAATTCAATGTTCCACCAAGGTTCCGGGACGAGGGGGCGAGGGAGCGAGGGGGCGCGGGAGCGGCCTATGCAAAAGCTCCCTACCATTTTTTAGGAAACGTGGGGGAGCGTCAGGGCCTTAAAAATTTTAAATTTATAAATATAAAATATTATTTATTAATTGAGTCCACTATGACAATTTGGTTTGAATTGAAAAGCTGCAAAGCATGATCATTGATATGAATATCATTTGACATTATCCAAATTTTAAAATTCTAATTTATAATCATACATTATGATTAAAGTTTAAAGTTAAACCATATTGATGTTTCACTTCCTACTATGAACATCGAATATTGAACAACAAATATTCAATATTAACATAAAATTATAAAAGTAAAGTTTGATACATCATACATCAAGAGTCCAAATTTTATAGAATTATAAAAGATTAAAGTCAAGTCTGATACATCAAGAGTCAAAATTTTATAGAGTGAGAATCTGAATAACTGATAACACAAATGATAAGAACTGAGAACATCAACATATCAAAAGATAAACAAGCATAATGCGAAATATGCCTCAAGGTAATGCCCCAAGGTAATGCTCAAGCCTCAAGGTAATGCCCCGCTAGTCTCTGCATCCAGCTGCTGCATGAATAAATCAGGATCAACCATATCACCATCTGAATCTGAATCACTAGCATTCTCAAACATGCTAAGTGGCACACCAACCAACCCCATCTGTCTCTCATCAAGTCTCTCCTCCATATCTACCTGTGCATCATCCTCTGGATCAACATCCCATCGTGTTGCTGGTCCCTTCAAATACTCAGGTGTCTTCCTATGTTCAACTAAATCCTTGGACAAATTCTGGTTATGTTGACTTCTAAAATTAGCTAAAGAACCCGTTTGACATTCTTTCCAGAAAATGTTGATATCATTAGCTTGCAGGTTGAAACTCCTGATTTCCGTGTACGATATTCAAGAAAAGTTTTCAAATTCCAACAGGCAGCAAACACATGTTTGTATGATCAAAGCTTTCTGCCTAGTGTTCCCACCGCCCAGGCTATGATCAAAACCATAATTCTTTAGAGAACGAAAATGCACAGTATATTAATTAAAAGTTAAAACCTACGCGTATCCGTTGTTTGATTGAACGTTTTATGAATCTCGCCATCAACCTCAACAGAGACTAGATCTATACGGCTTGCCCAGTGATGTGTAACACTGTAATTATCTTGTCACATGCTTGCATAAAGATTTAGATAACTTAGTAGTGACAGGTCGAGGGATTCGAAAGAGAGGGCGTGCCGCGTCGGCGTAAGAGAAAAAATTAAAATTTTAAATAACCCTGAAGAATGTTAAAAGACTGTTACTAACCCGTGAACGGCGTGAAGTTGTAGAGTTGCAAGCTGTAGCAGTCCGCGCGGCTCCTCAACACGCAGCGCTGGAGATGCTGCTCGAACGATGGGAGGCTGGAGCTGCTGTAGGAGGTGCTGCTCGAACGATGGGAGGCTGGCTGTAGGACGCTCGATCAGACAGTGAAATCCAAAATCCAAGCAATGAAATTAACACGCTCAACAAACACTCAAACGCTGTGTGTTCATGGTTCAGGGTGCGTGCTATTTTATAACACGAAACCAAGGTCCAAACCGCCATTTCCCGCCATTTTCCAAAGCCCAAAACCCTAAACGTTAATTAAATTAAGTTATAAACTCTTAATTAAGGATTAAATTCAGATTTTAATTAATAAAAATCGTTTATAATGCAT
>APFE030636516.1:81283-93255 GCA_000404065.3 Pinus taeda
CCCCACGTCCCCTTTTTCAGAAACGACCCCTCAGGGAAGGGAAACGTTTCCCTGGCACGTCCCCCTGAGTTTCCTCCATTTTGGGAGCGTGGGGAAACGTCCCCTACTCGTTCCCAAGTCCCCGGAGCGCGAGGGAGCGAGGAAACTAGACCCTTGGGAGGGGGGGGGGCGAGTCCCCGTGGAACACTGATATAATTTTCAAAGATGCTTTTTCTCATGGGTTCAGGGTTGGCAATTTGTATCAAGTTGCAGGATGGTCCATTTGGGATCATGTCAATTGACATATTGCATCTATAACACGGGAGGTCTTATCTATGGGGCCCTACCTTTTGTGAGTCAAATGGTGATAGGGATGATGTCTGAATTCAAGTAGAGCATGAAGGTACATGTTTGAGATGTACCGAAGGAAAATCCTATAAGGGGACCATTCCCCTCATGCAACAGGGCCACAGGTTTGGAACAACCCGAGGAGTTTGAGATTCATGATCGGGAATCTGATGTATCTAGGTGCAAGAAAGCCCTCTATGGCTTGAAGCAAAACACCCTGCGCGTAGTATGAGACGATTGATAGCTGTCTGATGAAGCTTAGATTCACTAGGAGTGAAACCGATCCAAACCATTACCCGAAGGTTGTGGATGATAGACCTCTCATATCGGCACCTTATGAGGACGACTTATTTCTGACAGGTGCAGACCCTCTCATTTGCAAAAGTAAGAGGGAGTTGGATTCTAGATGTGGAATGATAAACTGCAAGCCTGTGACTACCTCGAGGATCTTAACATTCAAAAGTTATATGGTAGTGATGTCGGACCAGATTTGGGAAATGCCTCTTAAGTTTCATAAACTCGTTCGCATTGATGTTCTTGGTGAACTTCCGTCTGGACATATGTTTTGCAGTTAGCATGGTGAGCTCATATTTGGTTGAGCCTCACTGGATTGGTGCCAAGAATCTTCTGAGATATCTTCGGGGCACAATCTCTCATGGATTGAGATAAACTGCCAGAAATATGAAACTGCATGATTATTCGAATGCTGACTGGGCAAGCAGTGTGGAGGATGACTAGAGCACTCTCTAAATCTATGATGATCATGATGAGGATGTGCATTGGATGGTCATGAAGATCTGAGTCAACCTAAGGATCCTTTACCCTTTCATGGGCCGTAGGTACTATGAGAAGAATTTCTGGCAAAGATACCGTCTGGGACCAAAGACTCCATGCACCCTTTTGGACAAGACACTGGTAGACCCCTTCCTCAGCCATAAAAGTTTACTTTATATTTCAATTTTGACTTGGGTAGCCGATCTGGAGTATGCCATAATTCCGAGACTTGGTGAAATCTGCTGTCTCATGGCAGAGGGTGCTCCCTCCTTGCTTCTTGAACATCATAAAATTGGGGTGCTCTCCTTTTCTTTGCAGTCATGATTGGAAATTCTCAAATACATCCCTGCTCCATGTACCAATGCCCACCTATAAATTTTACTGCAATTTTTTATTTATTGTGGGGTTCATTTCATTTTGATAACAATGTTCTGTTTTGGAACATAGAATATTGCTTCAAATAAAAAATAAATTTACTGGAAATATCTTATACTTAGCTGCCAACATAAATATATATTTTCAAACATTGGTTCATTGAGTTACAGGGCTGGAAGATTTCATACAATTCTGGGGAGAAAATCAGAGGTGCAGCAGGTTGCATTCTACTTGTTTGACAAAAGTTATGAATGAGTCTTTCATCTGTGTGTGGCAGTGCTTTACCTTAATTTGGTGTTTTTTTACAGCCTGCTAAATGGTGTAGATGCTGCAATTAAAGTTGATTCATAAGTTTTTCAAACTCCCCGCATTAACTTTTGTTTGTGGACCTGGGTATTCAAGCTGCATGTAAACTGTTTGACAAAATACAGCTATGTCTTATCACAATTCTGTACACCAGCTTTTTCTTTTCTTGCTGATTGGTCGATCTCCTAGACAACTGTAGCAAATATAGTGATCCTTTCAGCCCATTATTTTAGAGGCTTTTGGTGTGATTATGTTTAGTGTGTAAAGTGAAAGAATGAAATTTACATTATTTCCGAAACAGAAAATGCTAAGAAGTTCAAATATAACAATACATAAAGCATGACAGAACATTTCCCATCAGAGTTAATATGACGATTAATGAACTCAGTTACATTCTCTAGCTTTGTTTACTGATTCAGATATCATTCCAAAAATATCTCTGTTTTCACGCTGATTTTAGGGATAAACTAAGTCGTGTTATAGTCACGAATTTTGAATCTCTGTTCTGTTGAGTTTCTTTGTTGGTAGAATTGTGCTTCCAAATGTATTAAAATTTTGGTTAGTATGCAAACTTAGAGGCATTTTGGTCTGTCCTTTGTGCATGCAGATTTGCAAAAGGTTCTATTGCAAGATCTTTTTTTTAGTCTTCTGTGGGGAAAATAACTGATTTGTTGAATCCATCAATATATATATATATATATATCTTAAAAGGCATGTTCATCCATCCACATGAACAAACACAAGGTTATCATTCCTGTTACTCTGATTCTCTAAGATGCAGTACAGGAATATCATTTAGGGAAGCCATTTGAAAAGGATATGAACTGGGTCTCCTTCCAGGTTGCCCTTGGTTTGTCACAATTATCCACGTTGCCTATCTAAGCGTGACAGATTAAGTGGTAACACACCTTATTCACATTGGATTTATCACAGCCACTAGCAAGAGTTCCATGTTTAAATGACCACAGCCATGGATCTTATTACGACACTTTGCCAAATTTTTTATGCTTTCTTAAATATAACTTATGAACATGTCGCATCACTATACCACTGCCATCGGTATTCTGTTTGATAAATAGATTTTCTTTGAAATTATTTGTGGAGATTTTCTTTAGCTTTGTTAGAAGCTTCACTAGTAGCATCATTGAAACCAATTTTCTGTATCTTTACTGGCTTGACAGCAAGCTGTTCTTTATTTGATACAATCTCCCTGATCTGCATAGTATGTCTTGAATTTACAACTTAAATGTAAGATAAGTTACAGATAAAAACAAGATCTTCAAATCTCATTTTAAGCAAAGATCATAGCATAACTATGTCTGGGGATAATAAGGAATAGTGTTCAAGGGATCTTATGTCACTGAACTTACAGTTCATGATGATACCACGTAATGCAGTTTCTGTGGGACTCTTACCATTGTAGACATCAAGCTACAATAACAAATAAAAGATGTGAATTTGTATTCCAAATAGATATATTTTTATTATGGTTCTCTAGACCAAAGATTCAGACAAAATAGGACATGACACTGAGAAGTAAGAAAATTTATTTACATGATACTAATGAGTAGCAAAGTTTCTGTACAAACATTGTTACAAGCATAAATGCATGCATTGAGACACTTTTAATAAGTTCAAGTAGCTGTTAGTATAATGAAGAGCTAGACTGAAATGCATATTTACGGATGTGTCATATAGCACAAATACCACGAAGTTATCCTCTCCAAAAATTTAAAAGATAGTCTGTCACATGAGAAACACCATAGTAGTACATCCTTAACTAAATGTGTAGAAAAAAGGTTACCAGTAAGAATAAGAAAGAGAGGAACTTTATGACATGTTGAAGATACTTTATAGAATTGTCAGATAGAGTTATCATAAGAAAACTCAGTTGAACAGTTCATCGATGCATAATAGAATAAAAACAGATCTCAATATTGTATAAGGAATGAGACAATTCTTCTAACTATTTTAGATGATTGATGGTACACAAAGGCCAATGAGCTTATTGCTCCCATATCTCACTTCAAGATCTGTCAGATAGTGGGTAAAATAACCAAAGTAAATTCCTAGTTGCAATGCCATAGCCAACCATATAAATGATGGAGGCAAATGGATATGTGACTATACCTCAAACCCTGACAGGTTGATATAGTTTGCAGACCAGTCTCGCAGTTGGAAAACCTGCTCCTATTTGGAGATTCTGCTCCAGCTCCTAGATCTTAACCTTTACACACAAGCACAAACAAACAAGGGCGAGATTTTCTTCCATAGAAGGCAAATTAGCATGCAACATAAATTTAATGCAGTAAATTGATCAAGTTTCTCACATACATAGACATGAAATGGAGAGGGAAAATAGTTTGCATTCATATCATAGTGAACATATACAAGGCAATATACCTCAGCTGTAGCATGTGCTCTCCTCGGATTCCTCAATTATCTTCTCGATTCCTCAATTATCTTCTTCCCTCATCTTACTGAGAAACTGGGCTCATTTGAGATTCAAGATCAGATCACTCGAGTGATATTTCACTAGCATTAGGGTCTCACTAAATAGGCCTTTCTTGGATTCAAGAGGATGGAGCTGGACACCTAGGACCATGAGAATTTAGGAAGCTTCTTCAAGAAATGACCCTCGGATACACGACTTGCCTTCATCCTGGCTTCTCCATTACTCCCAGGATGAAGGCAAGTTGTGTATCTGAGTGACAGGCTGCATCACTACAATGGAGTGATGGTTTACATGATGATAGGCTTGTGCGAGTGATGGGATACTAGATGAGCACGAACAAGGATGAGAAGATACACATTCATGTCAACAATTGAAAGGGATTGATACTACGTTTCTCTCAATGACATAAAGTGGCAAAAAGGGTTATAACAGGTTTCCTTGGTAGAATAAATAGATATATCAATAGAACTTTGCATATAACCCTACAATTGTTTGAATTCCTGATCCGAGGGGTCCTCCTCTTCCATCTGCAGTTGGTGCTTCTCGAGGGAGGCATGGGCCATCTTCCTTTCATCAGCTGGATTGGGAAGAGATTTAGCCCAACTCTTCAGGACACAAAAAAGGGAGACCCTGTGACGGGCTGATTCCAACTTTCTTTAACCTTATCCATAAAGTCTGAGTGCTTAATCCATAAAGGATTGAATCGAAAAGGGATGGGCCCAAGGTTTTTGTGAGCTGAAAGCTCCAACCTTATGGGTTTATGATCCGAAGTACTGCATGGCAGAATGAGCATCCTAGCTTCTAAACCAAGGAGAAGATAGGAACTTTGAACAAGAAATCTATCTAATCTCGCAGCAATATGGCCAAGACCAATTCTTTTATCTGACCAAGTATACTCACCTTTCAAGGGCTTGATGTCGAGCAAATCCCAATCTTGCATGATGTCCTCCACCCATTCTCTCGTTGGATCCCTTACAGAGCTGCCACCTCGCTTCTCGGAAGGACATAAAGTTATATTGAGGTCACCTGCAATGATAATATTTCCCATAATTTCTTCCTTAGCCATGAGTTTGATTGAGTCCCAACATTGCTTCTTCTCCCCTGCATTACCGGCACATAGACATTGAAAAGACTAAAGGTCTCCCTTGCTTCTCGGCTTATGAATTGCATGAGCTGCCAGTGAGTGTTATATTTTCCATTGATCAATTCCAACTTGGCTTCATTCCAGAGAGCTCCTAGCCCTCCCTATGCTCCTCGCGCTGAGACAGCCTGCCCTCCACGTTTCCTCCAAAGATTCCTGCTTACGCGGAGGAAGATCCTCTCCTCCAATTTGGTCTCTTGGATCAGTAGGATATCTGGGGTTTCTATCCTAATCAAGCTTCAAATAGCTTCTTCTTTTTGCTTGCTCCTCAACCCCCTACAATTCCAGGAGACAATATTCATTATTTACCTTTTTGAGATTGGGTAGCCCCTTTGGGGCTCTGTCCCTGACTTCTTGTAACCTTTGGTGTTCTTGCTAGAAGCTTATCTAGCGTTGGTTGACTACCTTGGAGCTTGTCTTTATATGTTTCTTGCTCTCTTTTTTCCCGATCAGATTTCCTTCCTCTTGTCGCTCTGCGGGACAATGTTTGAGAGTCGCCTATTCCTCCTTCCTCCTTAGATTCTTCCGAATCTTGTTCTTCCTCTTGCATCTCTGTAGCCTTTCTCTTAGGGCTTACTCCTGCACTCTCGCCTTGCCTGGAGTTTTCGAGGACCTCTTTCTCATTTGCCTCCTTCCGTTGCTATCCTGTTTCTTGCACTTCAACTGAGGCTGAGGAAACGGGTTTGAACACATTCTCTTGGGCCTTTGGATGTGTATTCTACTGTCCTTGGCTACTAGAAGGAAGCTGCTGCCCTTTTCCCTTTGCTGCTCCAGGAGGGTTTGAGAGCTTGGGGTTAGTCCTTGTTCTTTTGACTTGCTTCCAACCTTCTTCCTTACCTTGCACCGCCTCTTCATTTTTGGTATAGTTCTTGGCGAAATGTCCATATTCCTGACACTTGCGGCACTTGAATGGAAGCTGCTCGTAGTCAATTTTTTTCACATGAGTCCAATTCCCTACATTTATCTTTATGGCCCGCGATAGCTCCACTTTTAGATCCACTTTGACACAGATCTTAGTGCAGTTGTATTGGTCCTTAGTACTTGCACGATCAATGAATTTGCCTAGCGCGTTGCCTATATGTTCGAGGGAATCCCAGTTCCAGCGATGCACAGGGAGATTCAGAAGCCTTACCCACACTGGAATTGCCGACAGAACGTCTTCAACTAGGTCAAAGTCGGGAGTCCATCTGTTAAAATAGAGACCTTGAGGGCCCATAAAATATGGCCCGTTCCTGAAGATTAGATCCTTGTTTTCTTTTGAAATAAACTTGAACAGAAAATAGCCTCGCCCTAGAAAGTACGAGGTGACACTTTGCTTGATTAGCGACCTCCAGTTCCTGTAGATCCAGGCTTTCGTGGCTTTGGGAGAAAGCCGAAGTCCAGTGAACTGTCCTACCAGGGCCCTCCTCGCTAGTGACAAAACTACCTTAATCGGCCCCTCCGGAGGAACGGAAGCCATCGGAATATTTTCCAATTTTTTGGCAAACGTAGAAGCATTCGATTTTTTCTTGACTGGAAGCGGAGCCAAAAGGGTCTTTAACACAACATCTTCAGCAGAAAGGGAAGACGATCGGGAGATGGGAGGACCCTGGGACGAGCCCAACTCATCCATGGCAAAGGAGGCGCAGCCCTAATGCGGCCAAAGGCAGCCTATGAGTGCACACAGTGATTCACACCGAAATTTTAATTGAGTCCTTTATTTTAAATTATTATTACTATTAAAAATAAAAATAATTAATATATAAGTTAAACATATATACATTTAAACATGTGACAAGATTTCTAATCTTGAAGATTTACCTCACTTTACCATGGAGATTTTTAACCTATAAATAGACTTTGTGATAATCTTATGAGTCAATACCTTGATTTACCAATACCACATGTCCAATAAAATATAACTCATGATCATATGACATATTTTTAATTAATCAATTTAATTAAAAAAGCAAAAATAACATAACTACTTTTGAGAAAGTTTCAACTTTTAATTAATGTATAACTAATATTAAGAATATTTTAAAATAATTTAAGATTAAATCTTTACTATCCACAAAATATTTATTTGATATTTAAATAAAATTTTTTGAAATTTATATTTCAAAACACATATTTATCAAAATAATATAATAGAAAGCCATTTTGAAATAATAATTATTTGATATTTAAATAAAACTGTGAGAAACCATGTTTCAAAATACAGATGTCTATCAAAGTAATATAATAGGAAAGCCATGTTGATAGAAGCCTCACTCTTCTATCTTTTAACATGAGCTACGGAAATGCTGTAAATAGAATTTGATCAAAGTCTCATTTACTTCTAACTGATAATTAAATCAACTATCAAATATCCATATCTTAAGAGGATAAACTATATTTGCTTAATCAAGGAAGCAGGGAAATGCTGTAAATAGAATTTGGGTGATAAAGTCTCATTTACTTCTAAATGGCAATTAAGTCAACTAAAACTTTCCATGTACTAAGAGGATAACATGGGATGAACTTCGCTTAAAACACGTGTATTTGAACCTGCGTTGTGAATTTCATCTTTTTCCACCACACATTATCCATGTCTTAAGAGAATAAACTATATTTCCTTAATCAAGGAAGCACGGAAATGCTGTAAATAGAGTTTGGGTGATAAAGTCTCATTTACTTCTAAATGGTAATTAAGTCAACTATAAAATATCCATGTCCTAAGAGGATAACTTGGGATGAACTTGGTTTAAAACAACACAATATTTACAATGATCCGATGCTCAATAGAGCTGTGTCAAATGACAGCAGCGCAACAGCGCGCCGTCCCAGCCACGCGGGATATGGCCGCAAATACAAAATAAGTCGGTTGGGCTTTGGATTTGGAAAACTTAATTTCATAATATTTGAGTGGTTGTAAATATTATTTTAGCTTATAAATTTTCACAATTAACAATATTTATATTGACATTGACAATTCTGTTTTGTGTTAATCTCTTTATTGTTCTCATTGAACTTTTTAAAAATGTCTCAATGCATGCATCTATGGTTTAGTTAGCAGAAATACAAATACTTCCCAATTTGCATTGCAAATTGACATCTTTATATATTATTGGGGCTTGATGTCGATGGTAAGAGTCCCACAGAAGCTGCATTACTGGTATATACTATCTGAACACTATCATAACATCCGTTGAACGCTATTTCGTGTTATCTCCAGATGTTGTTATGCTATTGCTAAATGAGATTGGGAAATCTTGTTTTTATGTCATATATCTTGCATATAGTTTGTAAATTCAAGATTTGTTATGGAGCCCAGGCACAACTTCTTGTCAAATCAATAAAAGACAGAAAATTGGATCTTCTTGTCAAATCAATAAAATACAGAAAATTGGATCCACTGATGCCACTATTGAAGTGAAAGCCAAATAAAATCCCCACAAATAAGTTTCAAACAAAAACTATTTATCAAACAGAATACCGATGGCAGTGGTATACTTATGCGGAATGCTAACAAGTTATATTTAAAAAGACATAAATGATTCAACAAAGTGTCATAATAAGAACCATGGCTGTGGTTACTTGGACATTGAATTTTTGCCAGCGGTTGTGAGAAATTCAATGTGTATAAGGTTTGCGATCACTTCATCTATCGCGCTTAGATAGGCAAGGTCGATACTTGACAAACCAAGGGAAATCTGGGAGGAGGCCGAATGTCACCTAAGGTCGGTCCCACTCTTTCGAAATGATCGTGAGTCATATAAACGAGGGCTTCCCTAAATGCTACTTTTGTACTGCGTCTCTGTTTATTCATGTGCATGAATGGTAATGATAGATTTTAAGAGATTATTCATTTTCAGCCACAAGTTTTGAAACCATTGCATTAAAATTTAATTGCAGAATCTTTTTATAGTGAAGATCACAATCATTTTTTTCAACCACCATAAACACATACACACATTAATGTATTTATTATTTTCCCCAAAAAAATAATTTTCTTACAATAAATCAATTACCCCTCCCAAACAAATCTTAATATATATAGATGCATTCATTCACATCAGTGATGAAAAAAACTAAAAAATTAAACTATATTATTTTGCAGTAGAATCATCAAAATGCCTCTAAATTTGCATACTAGCCAAAATTTTAATACATTTGAAAGCACAATTCAGCTACAAAGAAATCCAGATAGTTGGACTACACAACCAAGCATGAAAATGACTATAACACTGCCTATTTGATCCTTCAAATCAGCATTAAAACAGATATGTGTGTGGAATGATATCTGAATAAGTAAACAAAGCTAGAGATAATATAAGTGAGTTCTATAATTGTCATTTTAATTCTGATCAGAAACGTGGTCATGCTTTGTGTATTGTTACAATTAAACTTATTACCTTTTTCTGTTTTGGAAATAACGTATATTGTTTTCTTTCCCTTGCAAAATGAACACAACCATGTTGAGATTTTCGGTTTTAATAAATTGGGCAAAAATCTCATGTAGGTGACAACAATAGGATTTGTTGCTATATTAGCTCTATTTTGTTGAGAAAGAGTTAATGCATCCTATATTTGTTGTGAGAGAATTTATGAGTCAGTTTTATTCTCTTCTATAAAAATATGTCCGTACAGGATATTTGGTATGAGGTAGAGATTGTGTGAGGAAATAAGTTATTGTAATCTCCTGATTAATAAGATTGCCTATGCCTCTGTTTTGGTGGACGTAGCCCAGATTGGTTGGGTGAACCACGTTAAATCATTGTGTCATTTGTGTATGGTTTTCTATACTGTATTTGTCTTTTAATTTTCGCTGCGCACTGGTTTGCTCTAACAATTGGTATCAGAGGGTGTTGAGGAGCAGGTGCGTGCGTGCGACAGAGCTGCAGGTGGAGTTTTTTCCAAGATTCGACGATTGGCGCGGTTTCGGGCGAAACAATCGCGCCAATAATATATAGTGAATGGATTGGTGCGGTCAATTGCTGAATAGGCGCGCCAATTGGCGCGGATCCGAGCGTAATAGTCGCGCCAGAGCGCCAATATTCCGATTGGCGCGGATTCGACGGGAATAGTCGCGCCAATTTCGGTACTCAGAGCGATTTTGCTTCTAGCGCGGTTCATCTGCTGTTCAGGTAGCGCCAAGTCCCTTTCGGCGCGCCAACCGAGGACCGTGTTGGTAAAACTGCATTTTTATTTTGGATTTTTATTTGTAATCTGCAGTTTTGTACAACAGAGAGATTTTTTAATAAGATAAAGGCAGTGTAGTAGAGGGCGAAGGCATTTTGTTGTTGGATATTAATTTGATTGATTAACAAGTTGGAATTGGAGATTGGTTTTTTGGTTGATACAATATGGCAAAAACTCAGAGTGCTCGTTTTGAGATCGAGAAGTTCAATGGCAAAAACAATTTTGAGATCTGGAAGGTGAAGATGTACGTTTTGCTTGTGCAACAAGGCGTGGCGAAGGCGTTGATGGGCAAAACCAAACAACCTTACAACATAACAGATGATGAGTGGGATGAGATGGATGAAAGAGCAGTGAGTGGTATTCGCCTGTGTTTGGCGGATGATGTTTTGTTTAATATCGTGTCGGAGGAAACCACTGCTGGTTTGTGGACGAAGCTTGAGAAGCTGTACATGACAAAATCTTTAACCAATAGGATTCTCCTGAAGCGACAGTGGTATAGTTTGCGAATGAAGGAAGGTACATTGATTATTGATCATTTGAATGCTTTTAATACTCTCCTGGTGCAATTAGAAAGTATAGAAGTAAAATTTCAATGAGAAGATAAAGCTATTACTTTATTGTGCTCGTTGCCCGAGTCATGGGATCATATTGTTACTTCTATAAGTCTTAGTTCTTCATAAACCCTTGAGTTTGATGATGTAGTTGCATTTTTATTATCTGAAGAAACAAGGAGAAGGTCGAATTTAGAAACCTCTACATCAGAAGCAATGATGGTCAGAGGTTGCTCTAAAGAAAGACGCTTCAGTAGGCAGAGCGACTCACGTTCAAAGTCGAAAGGGAAGAAGAGTAAGGTAAAGTGTTGGTGAAGACAATGCCCAAGCAAGAGTGAAAGAGCAACCATCGAAGACAGTTGGGAAAGGACAAAAGGATCAGTAGATTCCTCATCCCTCTTCAAATTCACCAAGGGTGAAGTTGAAGCAGAGAATATTATTAGAATGGCGCAGTAGAATATGGCCTACCTAAAGGTCACTTCATTGGAAGACCGAATCTCAGGGTGGAAGGAAAGAAAGATAACTAGTTTGGCCATTATGCGAAGGAGTGTCCGAATGGCAGGGACACATCACTTGATGATGATAACAATCATTCCAGGGACATCTTCAATGATCAAAGGAATGACAGGTAATGCAGGTCATGAAGGAAATGACCGACTCTTCATAGAAAGCAAGGAATCCCATGTATGAAGAATCAAATGTTGTTTCTAATAAGATAAAGAAGCATTATCTTGCCTCGGCCCTCTCCTTAAGATTCTTTGGGAATCTGGCTTATAGATTGTAGTGCTTCAAGGCACTTCATCGGATAGATGGGTGCACTCTCTAATTTGGTAGAGATGGAAACAATTGTGGGATTATACTTGGAGCCGATGCCACCTAT
>APFE030636517.1:0-43515 GCA_000404065.3 Pinus taeda
TTTAGGGCATGTAACAACTGAATTAGGGTTTGATGGGACCTAATAGTACTGATCTGTAAGTCAGGGTTGATGTGCCCAAATGGATCTATAACAGTTGCCACCTAAAGCATGAAGTCATAAATATGTATGTCGAGTGAAATGCTTTATCATGTGGAGAGGAGGTTTCGAAGCGGAAGGTGATCTGCATCAATTATAATACATATATCAAGATAGCTTGATTTTTTCTCATGAACTTGCTGAGGGGAGGCATACCCATGCTCAGCTATAAACTTTCATTACATGTACAAATATAGTCATCTACAAATATAGACCCGTGAATGAATGACCATGAATATAAGGCCATTGTACATTTGATTTAGTACTCCTGAAAATATCGCAGATCGGATGGATGAAACTAGATTCGAGGTCTTTAATCTCGTTCAATCATTCTCTCAAGTACAAGTCTAACCATGTGAATAGATGATCAGAAGTCGAAGATGGGAAGACATCATCTAATTACCAGCCAATAATGTAAGCCGTTAACAAATGCGAGAGGAATAACCGATAATGATGATGACCCTCAAGGTACTACAATACATTTTGCATGGTGTGAATAAATAATTTGATGTCGAACACCATACAAAGTCTTTCGATCGAAAGCCAACGATGTCAACCTATTGACGAAAGCGAGAAACCTTCCATTGATGTATGTAAGCCTCAAGGTACTGAAAGGGTGTTTCTAAGTCAACTTCTTGGATGATGTGCTGATGTCGACAAGAAGCGACTCATCACATGAGGACCTTGATGTATCCCACATCAACGACACAAAACGAGGTAAATTATTTTGGATATGAAAAATCGTCTGATGATAGAAAGTTTAGGAATGGCGGTCATGAAAATGAAGGTTTACAGTATAGCAAAGGATGAAGTTTGAATTGAATGACTTCTCTTGAACATGTCGATGACACTAAGATGAATTGGTAGCATTGACCCAAAAAAAAGTAATGGATGGTATGATAGACCAACGGTGTGATAAACATCAAGCTGAATGACCCAACCCACATAGTCACGGTGATGAGGTGAAAGTGTCATGCTCAAGATAGACTTGCTACCATAAAGTGTTTTCCCCTTTTTCCAACTTACTCCAGTCATTTCTAACCAGTAGCTCTTTATTTTTAATCAAGCTTGAGGAGGATAAGATATGCTTGTTGTATAATTTCACCCTTTGGGTGAATCCATCGCTATTTGATGCTTTAATGAGTCTAGCCAAGGTGAAACTCGGTCTTGTCTAGATGGACAAGTTTGTTGCTATTTGATGTTTTTAACGAGTTTAACGACAAAGATAACTTGGTCCTTTTCATGTTTAGAGAGTTTGAAAAGGGATGAAAAGAAAACTCCACAAGTTCTTTTTCATAAATTAATCTCTCAAGCCCAAAAAAGCATAAAATAATACAAGAGAGATATCATTTCCAATCCGTTAACGAGATGGAAAGGACAAGTGCTCGACAATCTTTTCATATTTAGAGAGTTTGAAAAGAGCTTAAAGAGGACTCCATTTTCAGGAGCGAGTGGTGTCTAGGATAGCAATTAGTTTCGGTGATGTTGGAACTTCTCAAAACATGTTGATTTATGTGAAGAGGTTGTCTAATAAGACAACTCATTGCAACTGTTCCTCAAAAAGGGTAAAACAACCAAGTGAAAGCATATGACTGGCCAAGTAGATGTGACGATGGACGGAGAAAAAACAAAGGCTCATTTGATGAAAGAGGCTGATAGAATGGAAATCACGAGGGTTAAAAATGGAAATGGGTTCATTTTTACACAAGCTTGAACCATAAGGAACTGTGCTTGGGTTTAGTTTCATGTTTACACAAGCTTGAAACAAAAACTATGCTTGGATTCAATTTCATTTTTACACAAGCTTAAAACAAAAAACTATGCTTGAGATTGGTTTACATTCCGCTAGCATGATGAAAGGGAGATTCTTCTATAACCAGATGGAAGTCGCTGTAGTGAAGCAGGACAATTATCCAACACCTATTTATCTTCGTCCAAATAGGGACAAAGGTGAATGGGGTGATTCCCTTCACATAACCTACAGGGAAACTTAACTTTACCATTAGGTGCATTCCCCCCAAGCTTCATTACATTCACCTAAGTAGACTACTCATGGCTATCAGTTGGATGGAATGAAGGTTCATTTACGAGATCAAGTGAAATACTGGACTAGGATTTTACAAGATCTACTCAAAGACTCAACTTGGAACTTGGGACCTTGTTTCATTTTTTAATAAGCTTGACACAAGACAAGGAACTCTGCTCATATTCCTTGGTTTCATTTTTTAATGTGGTTGACACAAGACCAGGAACTATCCTCATGGGGCCTGTTTC
This sequence comes from Pinus taeda, assembly GCA_000404065.3. Lineage (NCBI taxonomy): Eukaryota > Viridiplantae > Streptophyta > Pinopsida > Pinales > Pinaceae > Pinus > Pinus taeda. The sequence continues at coordinate 2,371 of APFE030636517.1, forward strand.
ATTTTTTAATGAGGTTTACATAGTAAAAGAAATATCCTCATAATCCTTGTTTCCCTTTTTAATGAGGTCGACACAAGACCAAGAACTATCCTCATACCCTTGGTTTCATTTTTTGATGAGGTTGAGATAAGACAAGGAACTATCCTCATTTTTTATCATAACTCATAAGAGGTCATGAAGGAGAGATCTGGTTCCAATATCCCCAGTACATGATGTACAGCATCACTGAATTGATCGTCAGTTGACGTAATTATGGAATGGGTTACCACATAATTAACCCGTGGCGGGGATGATACCATTGGTACAAAAGGACCATTCAGAGAAGATGGTTCACTGGGAGCCATATTTGGACCGAGAAATGAAAGTTGGTCAACAGTGACAATTCTTCCTTCATGTGGAAACACATCACTCAAAAGAGTGTGGAAACAATAGCTTCAATGTCATAAACATAGTCGCGCCCTAGAAGTAAATTGTAATCTAAATGTCCTAGGACTACCATCACATTCAGCTAAATGATTTTTCCTCCCAAAGTAATAGGTAACTGAGGGAGGATCCATAATGGTTGACTGGTTCCTCTGTTAAAACCCATCAGATTCTGGGTAACAGGCACAAGCGACGGTGAATCAAGCGCTTGCCAAGCAGTTGAGAAAAGGATGCTCATTGATACACCTTCATCTATAATAGTGCCAGATACAATCATATTACAAACTTGTACTATGATCTGGAAAGGCACATAAAAAGGAAGACGGAATCCTCCCAGTCGATTCCAATCAAAGGAAGTGACCAGACTACTTGGAGGGGGTATCGTAGAAATGGGAGAATTAACCCCTTGAGTTATGAGAGGGGGAGGATTTTCCTCCTGTCTTGATGGAACAGGTGGATTTCCCCCAAGCTCATTAGAATATGAAGAAACAAAAAGAACCTGAGTGGTATCATGTTCACACTCTTCGGGAAAGGTACGATTAGCTGAAGGTGAAATCAAGTCAATTGTTACCTCGACCTGTTGATTTGGGTCGAGTATAGACTCATAGGATTCACTTTCAAAGAGAGTGGGTTTGACCGATGGTTTATTTGAGTCAGTCAATTCATCAACTAGTGAAGGATTTAGGGAGAGTTTCCTGTAACCAGATAGAAGTCTTTGCGGTGAAGCGGGATGGTTATCCAACACTTTTTTGGCTTCATCCAGATAGGGACAAAGGTGAATGGGGTGATTCACTTCACATAACCTACATGGAAACTTAACTTTACCCTTATTTCCATGAACTTACTTCCACTAGTTGATGGTGTGTCACCAACATGATCTCTAGAAGTTGATGACACAGGATGATGTGAACGGGAAGACCATTCTTCTAAGATATGAGGAATATTAGGAAAATTTCGAAGAAGATGGTCTCCTGTACAAAGTTTGCATAGATATTGAACTTTGTGAGGCTTGATGAATAGTTTCTCATTATATGTTGCATTCAAAGTGATGGTTTCTTGGTTGCCCCTCTGCTGAATTTGCTTCTTCTTCTTCTTAGCCACCTGGTTACGAGTACCAATACTTTCACCAAGCGAAGAGGAAGAAGGGGAGGAAGAAACAACCAAGGAAGAAGGCAAAGGGTCAACTTTAGGATCAACTGGAGGTTGATTTTGTCCAGTTGGAGGTGTATTCAATTGTTGATAAATCATGACATTTTGAGCCAAGGAGATTGGAAACAACCATACTACCAAGCCAGTGGTAAATCCCGGAAGGGACAATGTAGCCATATAAGGAGCACCAATATTTCCGATAGGATGAAAAGGACTAGGACTCCCATCAAAAGGAATTCCTTGATCGCTAGATTCTAGATTTGTCATCATATATTTCAACCTAATATCAACTAAGGAGTGAGTGTGGAAGATGTTATCCGCAGTTAGTTAATTTTATTTTAATCAAAGTAACATAACAAAACAAAAGAGGGATAATCTAAGCAAAAGGTTTACCAAGCAACTGTGAACTGCAAAATACCTCTTGTCGAACCAAGAAGTATAGGTAGGCAATCTCCCCGAATGTTGTGTTCGTTGTATCACAATGTACAAGGTGGCCGACTCGGTTACCTAAGCATGGAAAGCAACCTAGTATTGTCCTCCCATATATACCTGAAAGTACGTCGAGGCTCAATCTGTATAAGTGTTGTCTAATGCAAAACCACATAGTGAGAGCATTCCCATATACTTTACGTACTGTAACACTGACCTTATACCCGAAGGTACGTGGACGAGCTATGATATACTCACGTACGTGGAATGAGGTATCACACTCGGGATGTATTGCAGACAAGTTAGTGGCAGCTACTTTGTTTTACGACACCAGAACACGTCTCTAGCCTAGACCTCTACATGTTTTTCATTAGGTGACAATGCTCCATTAGCTAAATTCATATAAATTTTAATTTTATCTTCTTTAGAGTTTGTCTTTCAAGGTTCACCATGTGATGTATGTTTGCAATTCCTCAAATACAACTAATATGATAAGCATTATTTCCATTTAATTTAACAATGAAAATCCTTAGCTAGTAGGGATAGAGCAATCAGATCTTTGACAAAGAGCAAAGAGCACATCTAATGCCATTTCCCTAGCTATTCCTTTAAAGAATTCACAAACAAAAATATCTATAATGCAAAATGCATCTATTTCTTTTCGATTTCCCATAATGTGAATGAACAAAAGGGAAAACTAATGCACAATCGATCAATAAACTCTTTTCATAAAAATGACGATTTTATGACAATTTCTTTTCAAGGAAAGGAAGACTTTACGACACTTTCATTTTCAAAGAAATGAGGAATTAAAAAACTTTAAATGAAAAGACTAATCATATGTACACATCAATCAATTAATCTTTCATGAATGAAAATTTTACGAAAATTTAGTTTTCAAAGGAAAAACGATTTTACGACACTTTCTTTTGCTAAGATCAATCGACCAAAAACTAACTTTTGACTATAGATTGAAAATGACAAAGTAAATACATTAGAAAAATTTATCAATCCTAGTCTAAGTAGGGCCAGGTAAGGAGATGAAAAACTATTTTTAGAGACAAGACATCATTGACATTCAACAAATCATTCAAACATGAGAAAATTGGCAAAAAAACTTCAGCTCCTAGATGGGAAACTGATGCTCAAGGGATCAGTGCAGGCAGCAGTGAGAGACAATGCACTTTAGCGCACTGGCTCTATGCGAGAAGTGCATTGCAGTGCACTGTGTCCTTCGTTGGGCTATGTTGGTGATAGTAAGCCATTTTGAAGGAAATATTGACACAGTTTTGACTAATTGAAATTCAATCAACGACCACAAGTACAGTATGTAGAAATGTCTTATGAGGCTGATAAGCTACTAATATGGATGATCTCTCACTAGCGGAGTTGCCAATTTGTTTTGGGAAGTCTTAGTGTCTACGGATAAACACTTAAACCCCTAGACTAGTAGCTAAGTCTAGAACAATAGTGCAAAGCATTCTCTACCTTTTCTATAATCAATAGATTAAATAAGACAGTAAAAAAGCCTACCTATAGCTTTCACTTACTCCTTATCTCCCTTGACCAATTTTGTCACTCCTTTTCATACTTAATCCGCTTGAAAAGTACCTGCACACAGACAGAAGACAAAAAGTGATCAAAGCATATGATAATGATCTATTGATTAAAAATAGAACGGAATCAAGCTCATTTTACACATATGAAAGCATCAGTGGACAATATAAACATACGGAAAAAAGATTTGAACACTTTATTAGTAAAATGAAGAGATACAACCCAATTTGCTTGATTCAGCATCACTCCTCCAGTTCAATCCCATCCCCTCCTTATAACAAGCAAGACATTTTGACATGATTACAATACTTGAAAGCAACTCAAGTCTCATACTAACAACATCTCCCTATAATTCAATGATTTCCAGCCCTTGATCACTTAGATTAGTGGTCTTTTTATAGGTGAATGAAGGAAGTTATGCCATAAATGGTGACAATGAATGCCCTCCCAAAATTAGGATGTAGTTCCATGGAGGAAGGGATAAAGGGATTGATGTTCCTTAACTCCCTACCTCATCCAAATTTGAGCTCAAAGGAGTAGATAAACTTGGGAAACTTCTAGATGCATCCAATGGATAAGAATATTCCCAAACCCCAATGTAATTTTGCTCAAATTCACCCAGCATAGGCCAAAGAGGGATCAAGTGTGCTGCATAGCATCCTAGCAGTGTACTAGGCTACACTGCAGCGCACCCTAATGAAGGCCTGCCTGCACTGATCTTCTTAGAGGTCAATTTTGGATGATTTTAGTCGTGGAACTTCTTGGGAAGCTAAGCATTCTGATGGTTGACTTCTTTAGGGCATGTAACAAATGAATTATTGTTTGATGGGCCCTAATAGTATTGATCTGTAAGTCGGGGTTGATGTGCCCAAATGGATCTGTAATAGACCCACGAAATGCTCCATATATTGATAGAATCAGCATGATGAGGAGAATCCAATGGCAAGTGTCTCCAAGGAAAATTCAGTGACCTTCCTCCCCAAAAATTGCCAACAATGATTTGTAAATGATCCTTAAACCAATGACAAAGGTATTACAGACTCATGTGCAGGAATTCCTATATTACTTAGTGCAATGGATCAAAACTGGAAAATATTGCGAATAATATAGACAATTTACAGTTAGCAAACATAAAAAAAACACATCAACACAGCTAAAATGATAAAGGAGTTCACCAGACTTCCTAGCTATGTCTCTTGGTCCAAGCTTTTAGTGCTGACCTCTATATTATGTCTTCAATTATAGGTTGTTACAAGTGTGAGATCAACATTGAGTCTCAACACCGTAATGGTATTTCAGATAGATTTTCCTCAAAATTGTCGAGTTGATTGAGAGACACGACCTCCAGACCCCCTGGATGGTTCCAAAACCTCTGTGGCTCTGTTCTCCCTCACTCTATCTATCAACTCTGCCTTCCCTGTTTTCTTTGCCTCCTCAGCTCTCTGTGTTAATCGTTATCTTTAACATCATTTCGTTATCCTCCTTAAAAAGTGGAAAATGTAATGGTTTACCAACAAAGGGACTAGCGGGCGCGGGTGGACCCGACCATCAGCCTTCCTCTGACACGAATCCCAAAATGGATGGATCAGATGGCTATCATTCATCATCCGCCAATGCCCTTTGACATTTCACACCATTTGATCTGCCTTCATCTAATGGTTCACATCCAACCCGATCATTAAACAACTCGCTCAATCTCCACCATTGATCCACGGTCTCCAAATCAATGGTTGATAGTCATTTCGAGTGGCCCACTTGCACAAAGATTACCCACCCGAAAAAGGCTATTTTCTCTCTTCTACATTGTGCTACGTGTCGGTTGGTGTATGGAATTGGAGGCAACCCTTCGAATACCACTTACCACCTGAAGCTTGCCCAGAATACCATTTACCACGGAACTCAAAAGGTTCACCATTTTATTCATAAATATGTCGGGTCCACTGCCTAATGAGGTTTAGCGATAAACAAAATTTAACCTCATTAATCATGTTTTCCACTTTAAACCCTGTTCCACATCTTTGATGCCATGAGACAATGTTTGACTGCCACCTCATCCGTTGTGCTGACATCACTAGAAACTTGTGACTCTATCCTGGGTTGCCACATGTCCTGCTGATGTAGCCATTGATTCTCTAGGCCGAAGTTTGATTTGGTTCTATTCTTATATGTACATGCGATTTGCGCCATTCAACTTGTACTTCTTATTTGAAGATTTTAGACTTAGAGGTCATGCTAGAACCATTTTGGATCACACCTCCCCACGTAAAAGATTTTGGACCACCAAAAGTTGGTTTTAGCCATCGAGCAAGTGAGGATACAGTGCCTTCACTTGTCCAAGTTATATCCATCTTGCTTTCCTTGGATTTGAACCTTTGAACCCTACTTTTAGGTACTCAGTTTCCCATCGACACGAAGTTCTTACCCTCCTATCCAGAACTGTGCCCTTCTGTAACTCATTGAGATACTCAGGCAACAAATCCTCAATACAAGGCAAATGACTTTGCTCTTCAGGATCTTCAATCAGTGAAGGTTCATACAATCTCAATTTTTCTGCATTAACGACTAAATAGATCTGCATATAAGCTAGCAAATCAAGCTGGAAAGAATTTTCACCAATTTTATCAAGTATCCTTGTACTTGGCTTGACTTCTTTCTAGTTGTTCTTGTACTACCTGGTGAATTTCTTAGATTTGTTCAATGAACTTGGTTGCTTTCTCCGCATCATTGTGTCCATCAACTGCTATGTCTTTACTAAAGACAAAATCCAAGGGAGACTTTGGTATAAAACCAAAACAAGTCTCAATAGGAGATCTCTGAGTAGAAGAGTGCTTGGCACAGTTGTAAGCATGTTGCACATAACACAAATGATCATCCCAAAGCTTGGGATGCTTGCTGCAATAGCCTCTGAGCAACTGGATCACTGTCCTGTTGACCAATTCTATCTAACCATCTGTTTGTGGATGAAATGTTGTGCTCTTCTTCAACCCGGTGTCCATCAACTCCCATAAACTTGACCAAAACTTCCCAACAAATCAAGAATCTCGATCAGATACAATAGAAGTGGGTAACCCAAAATGAACCCATACATTCTGAAAGAACAACTTTGATGTTTGTTCAGTTGTAACCTACTTGTTACATGGTATTAAGATACACATTTTACTAAACCTATCCACAACAACATACAAATAATCATGACCTTTCCTAGACTTTGGCAATCCCCCAACAAAATCCATGGAAACACTTTCCCAAGGACAATAAAGAATTGGAAGTGGAGTGTATAAGCCTAATTTCCTATTACTTGGTTTGATTGTAGCACACATTGTACATCCTTTTATATATCTATAAACTATCTCATGCATTCTTGGCCAATAACAGAACCTTTGGAATTGTGCAACTATTTTACTTACACCAAAATGACTTGATATGAGAGAAGTATGTGCTTCTCGAATTATGTTAACTCTTTCAGTTTGTGGAATGCATAACTTTCCCAAATGATATAAGAGTTGGTCCTTTACGTAATAATCCAATTCTTCTACTTGCTTGCCATGACTTAAAGTTGCATATACATATTTAAAATCTACATCTTGAGCATATTGTTCAACGTAACTTTCATGCATTACTGAGTTATGATTAAGTATAGTAGATGCATTTATAATTGGTCTTGATAACATGTCTGTAAACTTATTGTGTATGCCCTTCTTATATCTGCTGACAAGATGAAATTGCTGTAGAAAACCCATCCACCTATAATGCCTTGATTGATGCAATTTAGTTTGTGAGTGCAAATATTGAAGTGGTTGATGATCTGTATGTATGATTGTTTCTTTACCCATTATGTAATGTTTCCACTTTTTCACACTTTGTACTAATGGATACAATTATTTATCATATGTAGGATACTTAACTACTACAGAAGTAAATGTCTCAGAATGATAGCATATAGGCTTTATGTGTTGCATCAACACTGCTCCCATGGCATAGTCACTGACATCTATCTCAATCTCAAATGGATGTTGAAGATCTAGCAGTACTAGTAATGGTGTTGTACTATTTTTTTCTTTTAAGGTGTCGAAGGATTTCTGTTGTTTGCCTCCTCAATTAAACACCTATTTCAATCCTGTTAAAGCATGTAATGGAGCTGAAATCAATGAGAAGTTAGCAATAAAATTTCTCCAGTATTGTGTTTCCCTTAGGAAATTCCTAACCTCCGTAGCAGATTTGGTTTTAGGTCAGTTCACAATGACTTTAACCTTAGAGGGATCTATCTTCAATTCACCACCCCCTACAATATAACCCAAATAATTTAAATATGTTATGCCAAATTCACATTTTGACAGTTTTACATAGAGATTTTCCATTTTTGAAACATCTAAAGTCTGCTTCACATGCTTTACATGGTATTCCCATGTCTTACTAAAAACAAGAATGTCATCTAAATAAACAATTAAAAAATCATCAATAAATGGTCTGAGTACATCATTCATGACTCTCATAAAGTAGCAGGAGCATTCGTTAAGCCAAAAGGCATAACCAACCATTCATACAGTCCTTGCTTTGTCTTGAAAGCAGTCTTCCATGCATCTTGTTCTGTAATTTTGACCTCATAATAACCACTTCGCAAGTCTAACTTAGAAAAGTAAACTGCTTCTTTTAATTTATCTAATAAATCATCAATACAAGGAAGAGGATAACGATTCTTGATCATTATTTTATTTAGTGCTCTATAATCAATGCATATTCTCCACAAACCATCTTTCTTTGTCACCAGCACGATTGGAGATCCACATGGCAATGTGCTTGGTCGTATAAACCCCTTATTGAGTAACTCTTGTACTTGCTTCTTTATCTCCGCATTCTCTAAAGATGACAACCTATACATTCCAATGTTAGGTAGTGGAGCATCTTGCTGCAAATCAATATTATGTACGATTTCCTGCTTGGGTGGCAAACCTTTAGGTTCTTGAAATAGAACATCATATTCTGAAACAACTTCAACAAAGTTAGATTTCTGTTTAGAATCACAACCTTCAAATGCATTGGATTTTTTAGGATCCTTTGCCTTTACAACCATTAGTAAAAATTTCTTACTTGAATGCACAATTCTTTTCATCTATCCTAAGTTTATGAGAGAATAGTTACCTTTGAGTTTATGAGCTCTTACAATGTATTCTATTCCATTTTTAGTGAGTTGATACTTATTCTCATCTCTATAGAAAATAGCTTTCCTATCATACAAGTATGGACTTCCCAAAACAATACCACATATATCCAATGGAACTATATCTAATCTCAACCTCATTACAAATTTGACCCAATAGCAAACCTAAGTTAACATTGTCTTGTTACTTGTAGCTTTGTTTTATCACACACCCAACCTAATGGATATGGCTTCTCATGAGGTTTTGTTTGTAATCCCAACTTCTTTACAATTGTTTCAAAAATAAAATTTACTTGTGATCCACTATCAAATAATGTATCAATATTATTGTGCTTAGAAATAAATCTAATAAGAAAAAGCTCATTTCTTTCCCTCTCATTATTTTCATTATCAACAGATTGTGCAGAATTACTTGTGGATGCTTCAGAATCTTTACCTTTAAAACCTATGGTTGTAACTGTTGTTTCATCGCCTGAATCTAATCCCAAGTCCTGCTGAATAGCAGCAACATTCTTTCTCTCCTTACCACTGAACTTCTTAGGTTTCCATTTTGGGTGCAAAAGCCAGCAATGTGCCTCATCGTGTCCTTCTTTCTTTCAATGAGTGCATGAAGGTTTATCCTTCTTTATAGTGTTTGCTTTCCTCTCCTTCCATTTCAATTTCTTCTTTTCCTTGCTCTTGCTTACAGAATATTTAGATGACCCACCAACCTCTAGGTTTACATTCTTACCTCTAGCTTCTAGATGTGTGGCTTGAATTGATACACCATCTAAGCTAGTGGGATTAAAAATGAGAATAGTACGCTTTAAACAGCTATGAAGACCACCTATATACTTCAATAAAATCTCAAGTGAGTCTAATGATATACCTAGAGTTAAAGCTCTCTTTCTGAATTCCTGAGTATAACTTTGTACACTTTGACCCTTCAACTGATGAAGATTTTGCCAACTCATCATTTCCTACTACATGTAAGCTAAAGGATAGAATTTCTTTTTGATAGTAGAAACAAATTCATTCCTGGTAGAAATGATTTTACCATGCTTTTGCAGATCATCTTGTGTCTTGCATTCCCACCATACTAGCACAGTTCCTCGAAGTCGAAGGCTAGCCACTGAATCTTCTTCCTTTCTGAATCAAAATTCTGTACCCTACAATATACATCAATTTGTCTTATCCAATTATCTAGCTTTTCTGCATTGAGTTCTCCATCATAAATTGGAAAATCAAACTTCACATCTAATTTGATTAAGGATGTTTTCTTCTTCTTCTTAGAAGAGCTAGTGTTATGTGAAGAAGATGATGAGGATGATGAAGGTGATGATGGAGGAGAGCATGGAGGAGGCATTTCCCCTTTCCCTTTGCCTTCTGGAGGGACAACTAGAAAAGTTTCCTTTGCTCCTTTGTTTGGTTTGGGTGTTGCAGTGCTTTCACCTTGACCCTTCTTAAACTCCAGATACATCTCTTCCACCATGGCTTGGAGTCTCTTAAAACTTTCTATAAATTGAGATTCTGACTGCAATGGAGCTTCTTCTGCCATTCTCCTCTGAGAATAGACTGTCTCAATCTATGGATTAGCCTCAAAAAGTTCTCCTTCTCCTAGTCTGAGCTTTAATCTAGTTAGCATTCAAAATCCAACACAAGCTTATCTAACCTTAATAAAACCAAAACCAAATGCTCTGACACCACTTGATATGTAATTGATCTTTAAACCAATGGAAAAGGTATTACAGACTCATGTGCAATAATTACTATATTACTTAGTGTAATGGATCGAAAAGATTGCGAGTAATATAGACATTTGACAGTTAGAAAACATAACAAAAACACATCAACACATCCAAAATGATAAAGGTGTTCACCAAACTTCCTGGCTACGTCTCCTGTTCCAATATTTCAGTGCTGAACTCTATATTATGTCTTCAATTATAGGTTGTTACAAGTGTGAACTCAACACTGAGTGTCAACACCGTAATGGTATTTCATACAGAGTTTACCTCGAAACTCTCGAGTCAATTGAGAGACACGACCTCCAAACCCCCTTGATGGTTCCAAAACCTCTCTGGCTTTATTCTCCCTCACTCTGTCTATCAACTCTGCCTTCCTTGTTTCCTCTACCTCCCTGACTCTCATTGTTAATCGTCGTCTTTAACATCGTTTCATTACCCTCCTTAAAACGTGGAAACTGTAACGGTTTACCAACAAAGGGATTGGCAGGCACGAGTGGACCCGACCATCAGCCTTCCTCTGACACGAATCCCAAAATGGATGGATTGGATGGCTGTCATGCCTCATCTACCAATGTACTTTGACATTACACACCATTTGATCTGCCTTCATCCGATAGTTCGAATCCAACTCAATCATCAAACAGCCCACTCAATCTCCACCATTGATCCACAGTCTCCAAATCAACAACTAACAGCCATTTCGGGTGGCCCACTTGCATGGAGAATACCCGCCCAAAAAAGGTGGTTTTATCTCTCCCGCAGCATGCTACATGTCGACTGGTGTATGGAATCAGAGGAAACCCTTCCAATACCACTTACTGCCCGAAATACCATTTACCATGGAACTCAAAAGGTTCATTGTTTTATTCATAAATTCGTCGGGTCCGCTGCCTATTGAGGTTTAGTGGTAAACAATGTTTAACCTCATTAATCACATTTTCTGCTTTTAACCCTGTTCCACATCTTTGATGTTGTGAGCCAATATTTGACTGCCACCTCATCCACTGTGCTGATATCACCAGAAACCTGTGACTCTATCCTGGATTTCCAGATGTCTTGTTGACGTAGCCATTGGTTCTCTGGCCCGAAGTTTGACTTGGTTATATTCTCGGATTTACATGCGATTTGCGTCGTTCAACCTGTACTTCTTATTTGAAGATTTTTAGACTTAGAGGTCATGCTAGATCCATATTGGATCAAACAAGTACGGTGCTATTTGGTGCATCAAGGGATTTCATGGTTTTCTAGTCATTTGGTGCTTTAATTAATATAAACCAGAAAAATAACTATTGTTACAGGAAGCAAACAACAATATGATTTTCCTTCATCGCTTGAAATGGATGAATAAAAAAGCAACCCATTGTTGTGTGATTTGGACAAAGGATTTTCCTTCGTCAATAAATGCAACCAAGGATTTTACTCCATTAATGGTTTGGTCCAAGAAATTTACTCCATTAGTGGTTTGGGCCAAGAGGTCCCTTAGCACATTAGTGATTTGGTCTAACCCATAACCCATTAGTGTTATAGTTGAGGCTCATCACATCAATGAATTGAGACAAGATACCCTTTCATTAAAATTCAAAATGATTTCCAACCTCATCCATGATTTTCCTAAACTTAGGTTCTTCAACAATCAATAGGGGTTCCTTATTGGCACTCTAAGTATTTCCCTTTACTGACCTTCCTAGCCTTTTACAATGCCAAAATTATAGTGAGCTCGGGAGGCTTCTCTCCAAGCTTTTTGAGCATAGGAATAAAATCTTAAATCAAAATAATTAATTTATCTTTTTTAGGTCCCATAGACCATTATTTGGTCTCAGCGGACGTTAACCATCATCATCATCATCATCATCAGAAAACTTTCATTCAGATGTTTGTATCCCTTTGTAGGCCTTTCAATCATCATCTTGTAATGGGAAGGGGAGTTTATAAACAATTAAAAACAACTCTATGTGTATAATAATGGGGATATAAAAATTAAAACCAAATACGTCTATATATGCACATATAGAAGGAGTAGATTCACCTTGCGTTTCATTGGGACTTTATATTCAATTCCTCATTAAATTGATAGGTTGGTAGGACATGATCTATTAATCCCTTGTTTTCTTTACAAGTATTGGAGGGATCAAGACATGTTATGTTCAAGACCAGGACAATGTCAAGATCCCCCCTCATAAACCTTTTGAGGGGGATCGGTCAATCTCAAAGGGGTATTATAGTGGTTAATTAAATAAAGAAAGGTAACATTCACTACCTCGTACGTTCTATTATCATAAAGTGAACTAGGCATGTCATAGGATGGTATTAGAGTGAAGATCCATCACTAAACTAATATAGACTAGAAATTATCTCTAAAAGGATAACGGTATTATGAATGCATTATGCTAATTTACAACTAATAGTAACTTTCTTATTTAAGAATAAAAGTGAGAGATATAAGTGAAGAATTTTAATAATTAAAATATTATGCATTTCCCTATGGAAGAAACTCCATGCATCAGAAATGAAGAAGTAGATGAGAGGAGAAACATATAAACTCCTATAGATTTGGTAGAACCAAATGAGAAGCCAAAACACAGGGCTTCAAAGATATAGGGAATACAAAGAAAGCTCATTAGAGCGGGAAAATCTAAAAAAACTAATCTTTTTGTTGTTGCAATGTTTGTCCAAGATTCAGAAACATCCACAAAAATGACCAAGTACTAGAAATTATGTAGAAATAAATCATTCCAAGAAGGTGCAAAACCTATATGAAATTCAAAAGCATGGGTCAACTACTAGTAATGTAGGGAAAAGTTTTCCAAGAAGAGGTGCCATAGTACAAAATAGGAAGTTCCTAGAGAGGATTCATCTATAGATTCGTCAAATGAAGGAACAAATATATCAAAGGAATTATTAAGAAATGGTACCAAGCCTACCTCTAATAAAAAGAGGAAGAATAATTATTCAAGAAATTAACTATATTAAGAATTCAAGAAGGAAAAACCATGTACCTTAGATGGCGAGGTAAAGAAAAGTGAGGAAGTAGAAGCATGGTTATTGGGTCAAAAGAAGTATTTTCAAGTATACTATTACTTAGGAAACATGAAATCCATGCTGGCTATATTCAATATGGATGAAAAAGATTTCATGTACAAGGAATATATTAAGAACATGAAAGAAATTGATGAGAGAAATATCAGATGGAAGAAATTTGAAAATTACTTCAGGAAAAGGTAATATAATGGTAAAATTAGAGAGTTCCATGGAAAATACCATGGATGACGATGTCAATTGAATTTTAGAGATATTGATATGTGTTCCATATATCAAGGATGAAAAATTGAAAAATTGGTGCTTTCTTTGTGGACTAACACAATCTTATCGTGATAGAATTGATTTTCATGAACCTAGGACATTTGAGGACACTATTTGAAAGGTTAATTATTGTTACAAGAAATGAAAGAATAAAACAATGTTCCATAAGAACTATAAGTAGAAGGATACAAATGGGACCAAAAAAGAAAGGATTCAAGTCACAACAATACAAGAACCAAGGAAAGTGTGACAACCCCTTTAGGAAAATCCCCTCCTCTAGACATTGTAATGAACTTTATGAAAATAAAAATATATGAGGCTGAGATGGGATGTAGATTTTAGAGCTTGGAGAGGGAGATAGCTTGGGATTAGTAGAAATTAGGTTGACTAAGTGGCAACCTCCCACTCAAAAGGGATATGTCAAGGAAACTAACCAACAAAAAACAAAGAGAGCAAAATATCTCCTTCCAAATAGTTACAAGAAATTGAGGACAAGAAAATTAATACATGGCCATGTTGCTAAGGGGAAAATCGTGGTTGATTATACGTAGGTGAGTTGGATGCTTTCGGTAAAAAGAAAATAATGGACAAAAAAATTGATGAGATTGAGGGAGATAGGGACCAGGTGGCACCAGTTGAGTATCCAAGGAAATTATGGACGGTTAGACAATAACATATCATGGAGATACCACAAAAAGGAGGAGATTACGAAAGAATATTATGAGGAGGAAAGAGGAAGTTTTAGAAGAGAGGAGAGAGAAATAATCTGTTGGAGAATAGAAATAAAAGAATGATTGAGGAAGCACATGTAGAGACCCCTTGGACCCAAAAAATCCAAAATGATTCACCAATGAAAATGAAAGGGCCATCAACAAGGAAAGTATACCATTAAAAAGGCTGAGAGAAGAAGGGAAAAACAATTGAAGATGGAAATATTTATTTCGGACTGCTGAGAGCAATGTTTTTTAGTGGTCTTTGGGCTCCTGGTTGGGAGTAGATAGACTAGGCATCTAAACTGGGAGGGAGAATGATTTATCGTTGTGATTGGGGCATGAACCATGGATCAATGGAGCCCTAAACAAAGAGGATTGTTCATTGTTGTATATATATCACATTAAGAGCCAAGGCATATAGTTCACATGACTGATGTCAAGGACTATTAGGGGTTTAATAAATCGATGGTGGATCAAGGTTACTGAAGAATGACAAAGATCCAATGTGGACCCCCTTCTCCTTTCTTTGTACTTATGTGGGGTAGGGCCCCCACATTGTATCGATCTAATACAATTTAACGAAGTTCATTTGATTAATTTGGTGGAACCATGCATGGGAATCGTGAACATGGACCCCCTGATGACATCACGGGTGAGGAGCCCCAGAATTGGTAACTTATTGGGCTCATTTTGCCTAATTGTTCTTGCTCAATCCACCATTTTTCATAGTTCATGCATGTTTTTTGAGTATGTTTATGTTAATTGCACGAATGAGGGTGGTCACTTTACCAAGAAGGCTAATACATGGTTATTTTAGGTTTTTGGACAAATTTTGGAACAAATACAAGAAATTATGAGCTAGATGGCAGCCAAGCATGAAGGAACAAGGGTGAGGATTCGTAGGGAGGATGTCTCTGGCATTAAATGCCCCTTCCTTGAAATCTCCACCCTCAACTCGGAGCTTAGCAGGCCACCAAAACGAATCCTAAAGGCAGCCAAGCAGCTTGGTGAAGAGTGACTATTTACTGGAAGATGGAACAGCCGAGCCCCTTGAATTAAGGAGGGATGCTGAGGTCCTCGTAGGCATATATAGGAATGCTTTCATCCTTTGTAGTTTACTTTTTTGGACTGTTTTTATTTTGCACTAAGGTGCTGCTATTTTCTCAGCTCATTTTTGCAGCTGTTATTGTGTAACTTTCCTATGAACATGGTTATTTTTGAGTAATGGAAAGAAAATTTATTTGGCATCAGTTCTCAGTTTCTTTAGGAGCCTGTAGCTCTTGGGGTTGGGCCCAACCTAAGTTCCAAGGCTTCCTTCAAGTATTGTTATTTGTTTTTATGTCTTTGCAAAATAATTTTTGTTAAGTAGATCCACATCTTGCTGGTTACACATAGGTCATGGTTGATGATTAGATAGGATTTTTATGTTTAGATTTAGTTGATAGATTAGTAACAGGGAAGATCTCCAGAAAAAGGCCATCAAGCACCTATAATCTCACCTCTCCCTCAGTGAGCTAGGACAAAAGTGACATTGCTGCCAACAAAAACATTGTTTTGCTTCACCGTGCAATTAGTAGTGTTGAATTCTTAGTTGCCAAACTTGATATCAGTTTTGATTGCATGCTTAGGGTTATGATTACTTAGTTACATATTTATTTCATATGATCTCATTGCAAATAAACTTATGTTCCACTTCCTTGCTGTTATCTAGGTTAGAATAGACTAATGTAACTAGCTCTTTGATTTTCCAAGTGTTTGATTGTCCAATTTGAAAAATGACTTGCAGAGCACCTGTTATCCTTCTTTATATGCCCATACTCCATCAACTCCACCTACTTCATCCTTCACTTAGAACCCTTACCTTACGTTTTCCTCATTCGCTTACTTTGCCATGATTCTCATCTTCTTGTGCAACATCACTTCATCCCTCCTTGAAAAAATCTAACCATCCATGCCACTCCTCAACTCCCTCCACCAAGTCTTGAACCTCACCACACCCCTATCTCACCTCCATACTCTTTCCTCCACCTTTTTCCCTCCATCAATTCTCCAAAATCCCATTTCTGAACATCCTGTAGAAAATTATAGACATCCTGTAGAAATTCCAAAACATCCTGTAGAACCCCTGCAGACTTCCTGTAGAAGCTCACGAAAGCAGTTTCCTGAAAGCCAAACTCTGTGAAACTCTCAGGAAGGGTGTTAGGGACCCCTTAGGCCCTCTCTAAACCTTCCCAAACTCCTGCAATCATTTCCTCTTGTCGATCCACCTCTGCACAGTAAAAAAAAAACAGTGAAAGCACATGCATGATAAATCTGACAACTTAACCAAAAATACAAAAAGATGTTTTCTTCAAATAGAAGTAGCTTAGACACATGTATTTTACCTTCCTAGAAGTAATGGCATCTCTTTCAGTAGCTTGCATCCTCTTTTTTGCATCAGTAGGGGTAGCTGGTAAAATTAGGGTTTGACTAAGGTTTGCATTTCTTATTCAACGTTTCAGTTTCTTTCTGCAAGTAGATTAGCTTCCTTTGAGTTAGCCTTTCATCCATAAGTTAAAAAGCTTCTTCTCAGAGCTCATAGAAGTTGGCTTGAGCCCCTAGCAGACTTGTGCCAGCTTACCAAGTGACAACTGCGGCAAGAGCTAGTACTTGTGCATACAGCACCGTCGCTTCCAAGTTTGTTACGAACTACCGGGTTGATAGAAAGTAAAGAAGGGAGTCCTAGAAGTTGCAGCAATATTGCTGCAATACTGGAGCCCACCATTATTTTTGGTGCCATTGCCAGGGAAGCGTAAGAGTATTGGTGATTGTTGCTATTCTTCTATTTTATACTACAACCTTATGCTAAGTAGTTTATTTCATTTCCATTCTGTAATTTCATTTCCGCAAAAGTAGAGTAGACATTTCCTACTTTCATAGATTAGCATTTCAATTCCACAATTTCAATTCTGTAAGCGTAGATTAGCATTTCAATTCCGCAAGCGTAGCTTAGCATTTCATTCCTACAATTTCATTTGAGCAAAATAGATTAGTCCTTTCCAGCTTTCATCTCAATTTCACACTTTCATTTCAACAAGATAGTTAGTTGTAGTTCAATCTATTTTAGTTTTGTAGGTACAAGCAGAAAAAAAGAAAAAATCAACCAAAAATATTTCCTTTCATGCCTTGTAGGAGTAGAGATAATTCAGGAAAATGATTGCACAACGCCCCCACTGCTTCACACAGCCAACCTTCTATCTTCTTCGATGGCTGTAATTAAAGAACCCTTAGGTGGACAACAAGACATATTTGAAGAATCTCAAGGGAAGAAGAAGAAGAAAAAATTCCTCTGGAGAAAATGGCTACAAACAAAAATGTTGAGAGCAGTACCTTATCCAAAGATGAATTTTCAAATCAGATGGAAGATTTCAAGAGCGATATGAGGTAGTTTCTTGCCATGCAACTAGATACCTTGCAGATCCAAAGGAAGCAAGAGGAAGCCAAGAGGGCTTTGGACATCTTTTGTCCTAGGTGCACTAGAAAGCATCCTAGGAATGAATGTCCATTACACTCCCTAGAAGTGTGTTTCATCTGTGAAGAATACTATCCTACAAATCAGTTCCCTTCCTTGCCTGGACTTAAAGCTGCATATCAAAGAGCCATAGGAGCCACTGAATCACTCTATTATATGAACCAAAGGAGGCCACATGTACCCATACCCTACCAGTAGGGAATGCAAGGGACATCCAAGACCTATTATGACCCCTATCAAGCCACTTCCATGCCTTCTTGGGTTCCCCCTACTCATCCTTCCTGATCCACACCCCCTCCTTGGTCATATCCTCCTCAATACCATGCTTCTCTAGTTGCTCATTCATTTCACTCTTATGCTCAGCCACAGCCTTAGTGGAATGCACCTCATCACGGGTGGAGGCCCCAATACAACTCTCCTCCCACTCATTTTCCTCCACCACCTTCCCAACCACAACCCCTTCCACATCCATCTCAAATATACACCCCCACTCAACCACCCATACCACCACTTCCAAACCCGCACATTGGAATAGCTCAACCCAATTGCAAAGCTGAGGCACAACATGTCCAAATGACTCCTCTTGAGCTCAATGATCTTCACCATAGCTCAGGAAGAGTATTACAAAAAAGAGATTATCTTGAAAGCATTGAAGGACCACATCCAGCAAAAGAAGATCCAAAATAGGAGATCAAAGAACCAGGGGTTGCACTAGATGAAGAGAAGACATCAGAATCAGAGATCGAGAGAGCTCCCTCATGGTTACTATCAAATCATCTATGTATTCAAGAGAAAACTCAACAAAAAGAGGAAGATGTGAGGGTCATGATAGAAGAAGATATGAAGAATGATCTAGATCAGCAAAAGGACCAAGGATATCAGAGATATATTGAGATATGGTTTTAGATGGTCACTAAGTTGCAGCAGTACTCTCTTCCTCAGCTATGCTTGATCCCTTCAAAGTCAAATCATTTGGTCTCTAAAATCCAGATAGTTGTCAAAGCATGCATTTCAAGCCTCCACATCGTTTTGTCTCTAATCTCGATCTGCACATGGCTCCATTGGAAGTATTCTTATACTTGAAAATGATTTTGTTTTTCAAGTAGGGTAGGGTAGAAAAAAAAAGAAGAAAAAATAGAAAAAAGAGACAAAAATGAAAATAAGAGGAGAATAAAAATATAAGGTGAAAACCTCCTTGGAGGCGCCTCAGATTGGCTCATTGATTGAAAACCTCCATGAGGTGGTCAATGGGTTGGGAAAAAGAGAAAAGAAAAGAGAATGAGATCCCTGGGTGAAAACCTCGCTTGGAGGCGCCCAAGGCAGGCAATTAGGGTGAAAACATCCATGAGGCACCCTAGTTTTTTTCAAAAAAAAAAAAAAAAAGAGAGAGAGAAAACAGGCCTAATCTCTGTAAAATAAATTGCAGGTTGCAGGGAACACATTGCAGGTAAGGAGGGTCGCGCAAAATGAGGACAGGGGTCTGTACCAGGCTCCAAGACATCCTTTCAGACACCCCCTCCATGGCCACTCACCTCTCCTAGGATTTGGTCACATTCGGGTCAAGATTAGGCCTTCTACAGGAAGTTCTGGGCTTTCTACAGGAAGTTCCAGGCTTTTCTATAGGAAGTTCCAGGCTTTTCTACAGGAAGTCCTGAATTTCTACAGGAAACATCCTGTAGAACCTTCAGACGAGCCAAATTCAATTTTAAAAGGGAATCTGATGGTTGGGATCAGTTTGTAGGCTTGAGGCCACACCTCTATTCAATCCAACACCATGTGGCGCCCTGCTCTATCTCTTGACACCTCTATCACCCACCTGGTTATGTGTTCTTGCACAGTCATACAAAGAGCCCTGTTTTCCTCAGATTGAAAAAAAAAATTTCCAAGTGACAAAACCAGCAGCAAGGGCTCGCACACTCTACCTGTTCAAGCTCCATCTAGACTCTTCATCAATGCAGCCAGTCCTTGTCCACAAAATGACCCTGCCCATTTAGCCTGCATCCCGGGAGGAGAAGCAGCAATAGGATATCCTACAGGAATCCTGTAGTAGTTGATCCCTCTAGAGCACATACTTTGGAGGTAGGGACAGCTGAAATCCACATGGGGGACATGAAAAAAGGGTTCATCTTGAATGAGAACACCTACTTGACAGTTGAGATCAGATAGAACCTGTGCATGCAGTGTTTATCATTGAAAGATCAGGTTCCAAAGCCATGCATGCAGCTTCAACAAATAAAAAATGGGCTCTAGCACCCGTGCATGAGGCAGCAGCAAGCAAGGCAGTAGTTCCGAGACCAAAGTCTGTATAACGCATCCACGGTAATGCAGGTAACTGTCTAACCTTATTCGTGAATTACATAAACCATATTTCAAGAAAATTGCATGCCTGTGAAAATGGTTGGATTGAACAAATTTGATGGTTAGTCAACTAGCCACCCTCAGCCAGTTACACCACTTCATGGGATCCGAACGAGCTCAGTTACGTTCAGACTCGCCAACGAGCCATGTAGCCGACATGTGTGGAGTGTCGAGTTGGTGAAAATCGGTGGACTGACAATGGTGGCGGTGGTTAATGGCAGAGGGGAGGTAATGGAGGATAGGGGCACGTAGGAGAATGATGCCCATGAGGATGGATAACGGTTCGGTCTGGCCACCTCACCCTCTCGCCATGAATTGCGCCACAGTTCAAAATGCTTGGCTGAAAGGCTCGCACGTCTGGTGTTTGTTTGCATTTGCAACATCCTAACCGAACTGCTCATCCTTTGCTTCCACAATCCGTTAACCCGACATCCTCCTCCAAGCTTTTCGGCCTGTTCCGAAGTTCTCCCTTATCCCGAGCTTGTTCAGAAGTGCAGTTGCATCCTATAGAAGCTCGCAATCATCCTACAGGAAGAAGTTCTATATGAAGTACGACACAACCCCTGCAATAGAGAAACCTGAGCTTTCCTTCGACAAATTTGAAGTTCCAGGAGAGGTAGGATCGAAAAACACTTTCCTTGCATGGTATATTTCAAAAGGTGGTAAACTGAACTATCTGAAGTAGGGGTATTAGAAACAAGTCTACTTGTGGGTCAAGAATAGCAGTTTGCCTGTGTAATTACATGGAATTTCTCAGACAGTCCTACATCAACATTCTCCTCCAAGGTTCCTGTGAAAATTTCTCCTGTAGAAATGATAAAGCACTGAGAGGGCTAGATTGTATATAAAAATTTGAAGTTGCACGTATGCTGGAAGAAAAAAATTAAAGTGTTGTACCCTGTCTATGGAAACAAAACTTCCCCCTCCATACATAGGCCATCGAGTTTGGGCAACAAAAGCATTAGAACCAGGGAATTGGTGCAGAGTTAAAATATAAACACCTGAGAGATCCTTTCTCAAAGTTCAAAGGAGGAAAGCACATAAAACAACACTCCCCTTCTCCTCAGAGCATTTAAACCGAACACTCTCACCATGCCAGGAGCGTTTATCAGAAAGGAACCCTCGGATTCCAGAAAATTGCGTGAACAACCCGTAGTAGTGGACCTCTTCACCCGTGACAATTGGATGACCTTCTATGATAAAATATAGGGGCATGATGATGAAATAACAGAGGAATTCTTGATGTCTTTGCAACCTAAATCAAAAACACTGGCCACTGTAAATTTCAGAGGGTTGACCCTACAACTTACCCCTGAACTCATTAGTCAGGTCACTGGTCTTCCATTAGGGATACCCTGGAGCAAAGAGGAGAGAGCATTAGGCCAAAAAGCCAAGAAATAATTCTTCCTACCAGAGGAACAGTTTGCAGAAGATAAGAATGGGGTAAGGAGGGCAAGTTTACATCCTCTGTGGAGCAAAGCCAGTCTCCAAATTATGAAATACATTACCTGTGAGGGGCAATTCATTATTGTTTACGGCTATCACTTCCAATTGCTAAAAGAACTAAGACATGGGTTGGATTTACCCCCAGAGCAGAAGTTAAGCATCCCCTACTTTCTCTTGCAATCATTGATTGAATGCGGCACAAAACTGAGGGAAGGGACACGGGATCAGGTAGCCCATCATGGGCTCATCAAGCTCCTAGTGAAAGATGCCCTCCATACTTACACTGTCCCCCTCTCCTCGGAAATTTTCTGCAACATGACCAAAGGTGACGATATAAGGATTTTGGCTGAGGAACTCACCTCATCCAGCCATGAAGAAAGGGAACACACTGAGGCAAGAGAGAAAGCCAATGGAAGGGAAACACAAGACAAACCACCACAAAAAGAACAAGAAGGGAAACAAGAAAAAGACCAAGATGTTGAACCTAAAACTATGGAAAGACCAATGGCACAAACACCTAGGGAGAAACGACTACATGATAGAGCGAAAATGACTGAAAAAGCCCAACCAAGGAATGGCACAACCAAGGAAACCAACCAAGAGTTAAAAGGAAGGACTCATTCAACTAAGTAGGCCGCAAAAATTTCTACATGAATTCTGGAAACAGCTTCTACAGGAAGTCTGGGAACAACTTCTATAGGAAGTCGGGAAATAGCTTCTAAAGGAAGCCAAAAAATAGAGCAGAAGAAGGAGAAGTCCCCTGAGATTCTGTCCAGGGAGGCAACAACGGTGTTGGCTGCCTTAAGCGCAACCCCAGAGCAAAAAGGGAAGAGGAAAAGGGAGCCTTCTATGTATTTTAAAGCAAGAAGAAGCATGCCCATAAAGATTGGCAAACCCTAGTCACAGTCAAAAGAACCAATTACAATTGTGGACACCCCAATTAAACAACAGGAAAGGTATCATCCAAACGCATCCATCATCTATGAACGGGAAAGCCTAAAGACATCCACCTGGAAGGAAAAGGTTAAAATGTTGGACACAAAAACCTCTCTATAGGATGTTGAAACAATTCTACAGGAAATGCTGGCTAGGATAAAGGAGACCGAAGAGCTGGAAGAAAAGGCAGCCACATCATCCCAGGAGGAGAAAAAGGCTGAGAAAATTGAGGAACCAAGCCCCCAGCCCAACCTGGGGTCTTACTATAACTTGCTAGAGGCGGGAAGGATAATCCCCCAAAAAATTGCAGTGCCACTCTTCTTTGCACTGGAGGAAGAGAGAGTAAGGACCCACACTTGGATGAAAACCGCCAAGTCCAAGGGTGTGGCAGATATAGGTCCCTTGGAGGAACAACTCAAAGAGGAAACGAAAGAATTGGCTTTGGTACGGCATATAGAAAGCAGCCAGTAGGCCAAGCTACAGGAAGAAAATGAGCTGCTCAAACAACAACTATAGTTACAGGGACACTTTATGGGAGATAGGCCCCACACCTAGGGAGAACAGTAGCAACAAGAGGAGCCCACAATAGAAAAAGAAACCACTGATGAACATCAGAGGAGAGATGGGTTGCAAGCTGAAATAGAGGCACTGGCCAGACAGCTACAGGAAAAGGAATTGCAAGCAACACAAGAGATACAATCTCTAAGGCAATAGGTGCAAGAAAAGGAGGACCAACTGGCCTGCATGGCCAGCTAGGAAGAGGAGGCAATACAATGTAGACAACCTACCAAAACATATGCCTTATACCTCAAGGAACAATGGTTGCAGTTCTAGATCAAAACTTTGGCCCAAAGGGGCATTACTCCATTCCAAAACTACCACTAATTCATGGCTTTATGTGATAGCAGCTCGTCAGAGGAAAAGGCCAAGCTATCAGAGTTTTACCTACACAACTTGGCCCTTCCCAACATGAACTCAAGGGACCCCAACGCTGCGCTAGGAGACATGCAACTTATGGCCATGGCCTCTTGGCTAAATCATGAAGAAAAGAGAGCAACAGAGGTCCGAAATGTTATGGACAGGGAGTTGAACGAATCACTAATGATAAGAGCAGAGCCGGAAGATCCCTCAGCACTGATATATGCCCACGAGCACTTGGAAAATAACTTCCGAGCCCTACCAGATACATTGGCTGTCAAGCCCAAGACATAGCCCATTTTGAGGACATGGAGAGGCTGTTGGGGGATGACTGTGTTCATGCCTACACCCGGAGGTGGAACACACTGCCCCACAGCCTAAAGATTAGATAATACCACACCCCAACAAGGATGGCAGAGGCCTTGGAAAGAGTATCCCTCTACAAATAGTCCATGTAGAATCTTTAGACCAATTGGATCGGCCTAAAATTCAATCCTCCCTTGCTTTTGGGGCTGCTAAAAGGAGTCAAGGAAGAGGAGGAGCACAGGCAGTGGGAAGAAGTGGAAAGCAAAGCAGGATTTCATGACCATGAAGAA
This sequence comes from Pinus taeda, assembly GCA_000404065.3. Classification (NCBI taxonomy): domain Eukaryota; kingdom Viridiplantae; phylum Streptophyta; class Pinopsida; order Pinales; family Pinaceae; genus Pinus; species Pinus taeda. The sequence continues at coordinate 26,592 of APFE030636517.1, forward strand.
GATATCACTTCAGAGGCCTGGGATGTGAGGGAGGTGGTCAAGGCTATCAAGGATGATGAGTTGGATTAGTTACTCAAGGACAAGAAACCCATTTAGCAAGGGGGGTGATGATGCCCCTAGAGTTGGTAACTTATTGGGCTCATTTTTCCTAATTGTTCTTGCTTAATCCACCATTTTTCATATTTCATGCATGCTTTTTGAGTATGTTTATGTTAATTGCACGAATGAGGGTGGTCACTTTACCAAGAAGGCTAATACATGGTTATTTCAGGTTTTTGGACAAATTTTGGAACAAATCCAAGCAATTATGAGCTTGATGATAGCCAAGCATGAAGGAACAAGGGTGAGGATTCGTAGGGAGGATGTATCTGGCATTAAATGTCCCTTCCTCGAAATCTCCACCCTCAACTCGGAGCTCAGCAGGCCGCCAAAACGAATCCTAAAGGCAGCCATGCAGCTTGGTGAAGAGTGACTATTTACTGGCAGATGGAGCAGCTGAGCCCCTTGAATTAAGGAGGGCTACTGAGGCCCTCATATGCATAAATAGGAAGGCTTTCAACCTTCGTAGTTTACTTCTTTGGACTGTTGTTATTTTGCACTAAGGTGCTGCTATTTTCTTAGCTCATTTTTGCAGCAACTGTTGTGTAACTTTCCTATGAACATGGTTATTTTTGAGTAATGGAAAGCAACTTTATTTGGCATCAGTTCTGAGTTTATTTAGGAGCTTGCAGCTCTTGGGTTTGGGCCCAACCTAAGTGCCAAGGCTTCCTTCATGTACTGCTATTTATTTTTATGTCTTAGCAAAATAATTTCTAAGCAGATCCACATCTTGTTGGTTACATAGGTCATGGTTGATGATTAGATAGGCTTTTTCTGTTCAGATTTAGTTGATAGATTAGTAACAAGGAATATCTCTATAAAAAGGCCATCAAGCACCTCTTATCTCACCTCTCCCTCAGTGCGATCGTGAGCTGGGACAAAGGTGACATTGCTGTTAACAAAAACACTGTTTTTCTTCACCGTGCAACTAGTAGTGTTGGATTCTTAGTTGTCGAACTTGATATCATTTTTGATGCATGATTAGGGTTATGATTACTTAGTTGCATACTTATTTCATCCGATCTCATTGCAAATAAACTTATGTTCCATTTCCTTGCTGCTATCTAGGTCAGAATAGACTAACGTAATTAGCTCTTTGATTTTCAAAGTGTTTGATTGTCCAGTTTGAAAAACGACTTGTAGAGCACCTGTTATCCTTCTTTATCTACCCATACTCCATCAACTCCACCTATTCTATCCTTCACTTAGAACCCTTACCTTATGTTTGCCTCATTCACTTACTTTGCCATGATTCTCATCTTCTTGTGCAACATCGCTTCATCCCTCCTTGAACAAATCTAACCATCCGCGCCACTCCTCAACTCCATCCACCAAGTCCTGAACCTCACCACACCCCTATCTCACCTCCATACTCATTCCTCCACATTTTTCCCTCCATCAATTCTCCAAAATCCCATTTCTGACAATCCTGTAGAAAATTACATACATCCTGTAAAAATTCCAGAGCATCTTGTAGAACCCCTACAGACTTCTTGTAGAAGCTCACGAAAGCGGTTTCCTGAAAGCCAAACTCTGTGCAACTCTTAGGAAGGGTGTTAGGGACCCCTTAGGCCCTCTCTAAACCTTCCCAACCTCCTGCAAGCATTTCCTCTCACCGATCCACCTCTGCACAGTAAGAAAAAAAACAGTGAAAGCACATGCATGATAAATCTGACAACTTAACCAAAAATACAAAAAGATGTTTTCTTCAAATAGAAGTAGCTTAGACACATGTATTTTACCTTCCTAGAAGTAATGGCATCTCTTTCAGTAGCTTGCATCCTCTTTTTCGCATCAGTAGGGGTAGCTGGTAAAATTAGGGTTTGATTAGGGTTTGCATTTCCTATTCAGCGTTTCAATTTCTTTCTGCAAGTAGATTAGCTTCCTTTGAGTTAGCTTTCATACATCAGTTAAAAAGTTTCTTCTCAGAGCTCATAGAAGTTGGCCTAAGCCCCTAGCAGACTTGTGCCAACTGACCAAGTGACAGCTACGACAAGAGCTAGTACTTGCGCATACAACACCGTCGCTTCCAAGTTTGTTACAAACTACCGGGTTGATATAAAGTAAAGAAGGGAGTCCCAGGAGTTGCAGCAATATTGCTGCAATACTAGAGCCCACCAACGGGGAGGGAGTATCTACAAATCAATCTAGGCCATAGAATGTATCACCCCTCCTCCACCGTTGGATCATTATAAGGATCCATAATTGCTATGCATGGTTAAGATATGCCCACATGCAATTATATTATAATGTGTGTGTACAAAGGTTTACATTGCCGAAATGAGGGTTTTATAAAAGAAATTAGAGTCATATGTAAAGGGAATAATCAAATGAAGATATCTGGAAATATGGGTTGAATCTTGGGGGAATCGGTACAACATTTACAGTATTAATAGGATGGCTAATGGCGAGAGTGAGCATGGATCTAGAACATGATCTTCTGAAATATGGGATTGGAGCTTTGTGTGGAGGCTTGTTAGTTTTAACCCTTGTTGCTCTCTAACTGTATATAGGATGGGCTTATGTTGGAAATCATCTCCTCGGTGCTACTGTAGAATGTAATCCCAAATCACAACTTATGTTCGACACTGCAATAATGGAGGGGTTGGAGCTTAAAATATATAGTTGTTGTGGGTTACTTACATTTTGAGGTTTTTTGGACACATTTTTCAACACTTTCGGAGACTTTGATGGACAGTGCATTAGAAATGCATTCAAACATGACATCAAGATAATAAATTTTAGGACATGAGGAAGCAAATGATCTAGGACAAGTGAAAATTGCCTCATCAAAAAAAGCTGAGAAGTGGGTTTGGGTCAATGTTAATCAGTATTGGGGAATTTAGACTAGCCCTTATAAAATGGGACCAGACAAGGAAAAACATTCTCAAAGGGAAAGTACTCAGGCCCTTCACAATAAGAAATATTTAAACAAGTCCCCTTTGCAAGCATGTGGAAACAACAGGCCTAAAGGAAAAGTCATTTATGATTATGTCTTCTATTGTCCCACGTCCATACCTATCACCTGGTCATCGGATCTTCATGTGAAATAATTGTTAAGTAAAAAAATAGGTCGAAGTTTTTAGAAAAGAGCATGAAATAGATCATAAAATTCATGTAATAACAGCTGAAAACCAGGGTTTAGTAGAAAGTAATAAAGTTTTGAAAGAGAAAGTGGCATTGTTACAATAAGCTCTCCTGATAGGGAAGACATAATGGTAATGCAAGAAGGAATATGTGAAAAACTTGAGGAAATATGTAGTGGAAAGTACAAAGGTGGTGAATGTGAAACCATCCCAGGATAAAGAGCAAGAAATTTCCCAAATAGACAATCATGAAGAGAAAGAAAGAGAAGAAAGGAAAGGAAGTTCCACAAAAGTTTCCAAAATTGGGGATCACGTTATTAGCAATTTTTATAATAGATAAGGAGAAGAAAACATTTGGGTTGACAACGTGCAAGATAGAGAAAGCAAGGAATATTAAAAGGGTGAAAGACTATGGGAAAAATCAATGTAGTCTTCACTTGGTAAGGGACTTCCTGAAAGAAAATATGCTATGGCAATGACAAATATGCAAAGCATGGAGGGTGGGTAATTTTAATGGTGAGAGTGTCAAGCCCATAAAATTCATCATGCCTAGCTTATGTGATAAATATATCATTGTAAGCAAGAAGCAACTCTTGAGGGGTTCTTGCTTTTTTCTAGAAGAATATTTAACTGTAAGACAACAAGAGGAAATGAGGGAGGAAATGTCAAAGGTTAGGGAAGCAAGGGATGAGGGAAAGGGAGCATGGATTTATAAAGGTAAAGTTTTTATAGTGCAATTTGGACCTCCTTCCAAGGAAAAGAAAAAATATGGTAATAAAGAAGAGGCAACAAATTCTTTAGTAGGAAACCAAGAAGCAAGGTCAGTATGGGCAAGTAGGGTCATAGACTCAACTGTGACGCTTGCATGTCAAAACAAATAGAAATCAAGTCATACCTAGGTTAACTTAATATTATTTGGAATGACAGAGGTTACCCATGGAGATGAGGACCTAGATTAGGGCCTATTGTGGAAGACAGAGACATAATCTTCCTCATAGAAACACATGAGCATGAAGGGTGCAAGACACCTTTCTTTGAATGGTACTAGAATATTGCGATGTGGAACAAGGAAGAAGGGAATGGAAAAGGACAGGGGGGTATCATGGTATTAGTGAGGGAAAAATAAGGTTGCTTCATTCAGTTAGAAAAAGAAGTCTCAAAAAAACAATTCATTTGGTTTGAAATATTAGAAAATGGAAATCACATCATAATTTGATCATGTTATTTTGCATTGAAAGTTTAAAAAATATACAAAATTAGAGGGCTTGACCAAAAATATCCCTTTGCAACCTTAAAAGCAGATATTGCAACATATTCTCAGGTAGGTGAAGTCCTTATAGTGGGTGATTTCAATGTTAGGATTGTAAGTGAGCAAGCTAACATTCTTTGTTGTAAAGAAGATTGTGACACTATTTGGCTTACATAAGTGAGTAATCATTACTGGGAAATAATTTTAGAGGGAAACGGTTGCAATCTCTTTAGTGAAAAATTGCTTAATCTATGTGGGGCTTTTGATTTATTCATTTGTAATGGTTTGACTAGATGGGCAAAGTCCGACAATTTCACATGAAATACTTACATTGGAGCAAGTTTAGTAGATTATGTAATTTACTCGCATAATTTGTGTGAGAAAATGGAGGAAGTTGTGATTGGAGGCCAACTTTGGGACTTAAAATTAGATTACAAGCCAATTTATTCAAGCTTCTTTTGGACTAGAAAGAAGAAATTAGGGTAAAAAACTCAATGTGTTCAACAAAACCTCCCAAAAGGAAGAATTATTTTGACTCAAGAAAATTGTAATACCTTCAAAATAATGTTAGAGAGGCTCTTTGACAAGGAGAAAATACCAAATACTAGTCTTTACAATCACGAATTAACACATTTAATTCAAAACACACTTGAAAAGTGCAAAAGAGAAAAGATTAAGAAGTCTGAAACAAATTTCTTTTTGGTTAACCCTTGGTTTGGTGAGGAATGCAAAAACACAAGGAGAATGTGGAAGAATAAAAAAAGTACAACATAATGCTCAAAGCTTACAAGAAGATACTAAGAAATAAAAAGGTTGATTTCATGGCTTCAAGGAGGGAAGAACTAATCTTCCTTGGGAAAAATAACGCCAAATTATTTTGGAAGGAGCTCCAACTAAGAAAGATAAAAACTGAAAATAATATTACAGCTTCTTAATGGTTCGACTATGAAAGACAAATCTATGAGCAAGATCCCAAGGTTGACCCTCCTCTCTTGGTCAACACTGACACTAAACTTCTCACAATGTAATATGTAGAGATGGGTATCAAGAAGTTGGGTGTTGGAAAAGCAAAAGACTTAGTTGAACTCCAAGCAGAGTATCTAAAGTGGGGCTTAAAAATTCTTTTACCGCACATTACAAAAACTTTCAACAACATCATACAATAAGGGTTCCCCACTAATTGGACGACTATTCTGGAAATACCTCTTTTCAAGAGTGGTGTGATGTCAATAATCCCTCCAATTATAGGACCATAACGATAAACCCCTTGTTTACAATGTTATTTTGAAGCAAGATAGAAAATAAAATCAACAAGTGGGCAGAAGAAAGAGATTAAACAAGGGAAAGAAGACTTTAGACCTAAATATTCCATAGTTGATCATGTTATAACTTTGAGGTACATCATTGAAAAAACTTGGGAGAAAATGGAAGAAGTCTTTTGTTGCTTTGTTTATTTTAGAAAAGCCTTTGACACAGTTCGTAGGGATAAGCTTTGGCATAGAATGGAGGAACTTAGGGTTCATAGGAATTTGAGAGAAGCTATGCAGAAGTTGTATGAAGAGGTGAACATAAAAATTAGAACTATAGTAGGAATTTCTAAAAGGTTTAGAAGTGATATCGGGGTCAAGAAAGATTTCCCATTGTCTCCTACCCTTTTTGGTTTATATATCGACAAGCTTGAAGAGTGGCTAAATTTGCAAGGGGGTGATGTTATCCATTTGGGCAAGTTTGTTATAATGTTTCTTTTGTATGTAGATGACCTTATTTTGATTTCTAAATCCACTCTTGGTTTGCAAGAGAACTTACTCTCCCTTGAACATTTTTGTAGAAAGGTGGCGATGCAAGTCAATTTTAGCAAAACGACAATAGTGGTTTTCTCAAACGAAAGAAAACATAGCCAACACAAGTTCTACTATGAAGGCATCACTCTGGAAGAGGTTACAGATTACAAGTACCTCGGAATTGACTTAAATAGAAATCTAAGTTGGGATGGTTGTAGAAATAAAGTAACTTTGGGGGGTTGGAATGCATTTTATGCTTTCAAAATAGGTGTGGAGAGGCAGAGTTATGGGATTGGAAACCCACTCAAACTCTTTTTGGGATTTTAGTGATTCTGGTGATTTGCTGCATTTGTGAACTGTGGGCTAGTAGTACATATGACATGCAGTGGAAATAAATTGAGAAAATTCAGAAGCGTTTGGTTACAAACAAATTCAAAATTAAAAGTGGAATTCCTTATGTTATCTTGTTAAGTGAAACAGGGACTGCTCCTATTGAAGTAATAACTATGGTGCAAGTCATAAGGTATTTAAAGAAAATTGAGCATATGGAAGAGGGAAGATGGCCTAAGGTTGTCTTCAATGACATACTGTGCAAAATAAAGACAACTTGGATGCGGGAAAATAAAAAAATGGTTTAGTGAATGGGGTATTTGTTTGAACATGTGTCCTATAAATAGTAAAGAGATAAAATATTTTGTTGTGGAAAAATTCCACTAGTGTACTTGGGATAAGGAGTTAGTAAGAAATAAAATGTACTACATTGAAGAGTTTAATCCCACTCATAATCATAAAAAAAAATCATACATAGGGGCCAATATTGCTTAGAGAGCTAAAATTCTTATTGCACAGTTAAGGACTAATTCTCATCAACTTTATTGTCAAACGAGGCGTTGGAAGAGGCCAAAAGAAGTGTGGGAGGAAAGTGCATGTAGTTTTTTCTCTTTCAGAAAAGTGGAAACAAAAAAACATTTCATTTTAGAATGTGATGCCTTCAAAGACAATAAGTAAAGTTATGCAGATATTCTGGTAGCTAGCTCTTGTGATAATTTATTCAATGAGGGTTTTGTTGAGAAGATGGGAGCATTTATTGTGAAGCTTCAAAGGAAAGGGGTTGAATAGAATCAGATGGAGAAGCAATTTGTCCCATATGCTATCTTTAGCCTCGTGGACGAAAAAAATAATTTCTTTCTTTCTTACCATGGGTATTAGCAGTCACATTGTGTACACATTGTATATAGTTTATGTATATAATGAAAAGGGGGTTGCGCAATGCTTATGTTGCATTTGTAAATACATGTATATTGTATGTGGGGTGATGAAGTGGTATGAAATGGTTATACGACATTAATTGTTGGTGTCCCAAATTTCTCTATTTTTACCCTATTCCCATAAACCTTAACCTTTGTTTTATCTCTATTTAACCCTCTCATTCCTACACTAGTCCAAGATAATCATCTATTCCTAAATATACTTCGTATTTCATAATTAATATTTATTAAGTGCTTTATTAATTACTTTACATAGATTTCATACCTTTTAGTATCTCTTGTAATTTATGTTTAACTTTCCTAAAAGTAATTGAATAACTAAGTGTTAATCATTATTTAGCGTGATCAGTGCAGGCAGATTCCTGCACTACCAATGATGTTGCTCCGTGATCTTCGTGATATTCCATGTGAGCATTTTTGATCCACAACTCCGAGTTCGGTTGTGGACTATTTGAGGATGGACATTAGTGGTGTATAGTTAGGGATACTTGCCAAGAATACGGTTTACGACCAGCAAAGTTCGTGATTTATTATAACCATTAACCGGTTTCGCAATGTTGTTTGTTAGTCCGTTCAACCAAAAGAATTGAATAGGAAATGACTGTAAGTAGCAGAATATGGCTAAGGCTGAGAGACTATATATAATGTAGACCGTAGGTAGATCCAAGCTAGTGATTTTTGAGTTATAATTTCATTTACTTTGTAATTTTGTATCACCCTCAGTTTTGGGCTGGACTCGCACTGAACGCGCCATGTTTTCTACAGGCTATGTTTAATTTTTATTTCATGTGTGATTAAGTGTTGAACCATTTCATTTCCTAAATGGGAAATGAGTTGGTTGGCTAGGGCCAAACCAACCCAGCTCATTTACACTTGTGATTTTGCCATTTAAAAAGCCTTTGTGAACATTTATTCATTTGCAGTTGCGTGGCTTGGATTTCTCTTATGTTTATGTTATGAAACCAGCTCATAAAATGATATAAAAGATAGTTGAACACCTTAGAATTCAATCTCTTTGAGGGGGAAACCTCCTTTAAATTACACAAATGAACAATTCTTGGATGATACAAATGACAAGACCTCCTCTTTATATATAGGAGTTTAAGAATTCATAATATAATTAGAGCCAACATAACAATAATAATGTAAGGGCACAATAATAACAATAGTGGGCTTCTATGGGGCACAATAGTAACAATATGGGGACTAAATGGGTATAAAAATATAATAAAGGGGTTGTACTAATAACAATAAGGGGTTACACTAGTAGTATAGGGGCCTAACATGCCCCTCTCCTTCAAAAAGTGTTGTCCTCAACGATTGAGTAGTTCGTGATGCTTCTATAAAATATTCTTGTCCTCCCATTTGGAATATTTAGTGGGTAAGTTCTTCCACTTGATGAGATAATCTGAAATTTATTGATTTTGAAGCTGTCGGTTCTTGTTTCTGTGACTGCTCTAGGTTTCGATATGATTTTTCCTTCCTCTTCAAGTTCTAGAAATATTGTTTGAATTGGGATCTTTTGCAACTTTTGAATCAGTGGCCACACTTCTTCATCCTTCTTCCATTCATCCCTTGCTTCGTTTATCCAATCTGGTTGGATAGTATAAATAGCAGAAAACAATGCTTCCACATCCTCATCCTTTCTTGAGAGTGCATCTGCAACAAAATTTGCTTCCCTTTTCTATAGATGATGTCAAACTCATAACCCAATATATTTGTGACCCTTTTTTCTATTCTTCTATAGATAATATTTGTTCTAAAAAGTATTTAAGACTATCGTGATCCATTTTTACCTTGAAGTGTCTTCCCATTCGGTAAGGTCGCCATTTCTTAAGTGCATGTAGTATTTCCAACATTTCCTTCTCATAAATAGCTTGCTTGACATGTAGTAGTAAAAATACCCAATCACCTACATCAAAATTTTTTTCACTACAATGTTGATCTACGTGTTGTTTCATTTGATTTTGCACCAAAGTGGCATTATCCTTTAAAAGTTGGATAACTTGTTGTTGATGCTCGATGTGACCTTTCACTGCTCGAACCTTTTTCTTCTTGATACGTCCTTCTATCTTGAGAGTTTGAGGAGTGGTAATTTCTTCCAATAATTTACAAGATATGGTCGGATTCATTTCTTGATGCTCGATGTGATATTTCACTTCTTGAACATTTTTCTTCTTGATATGTCCTTTTATCTTGATAATTTGAGGAGTGGTAATTCCGGCCAATGCTTTACAAGATATGGTCGGATTCATTTCTTTTTTCTCTGGGGTTGGTTCTTGGTGTATATACTCTTCTTTTAATGTTTCTTGATCCTTTTCTTCCTCCTCTTCATAATCTATGTAAAATAATTTCTTCTCAACACACTTATGACCTTTAGTGCATTTGCTATCACAGTTGTAACAAAGCCCTTTTTCTCTTTTCTCTTCCAATTGTTGTGGTGTAACCCTTGTAGGTTTTGGAAGGCTAGGAGAAACAACACTTCCATTATTATAGTTGCGAGGGGTAGACTTCCTTGTTGCCATAATTTTACTTTCCACTATGTAACAAAGCTCTTTTACTCTTTCCAATTGTTGTGGTGTTGCTCTAAAGAAGGTGTTGCTCTTTGTATCCTCATAATGTGTTATCATTTCCTCCGTGAAAATTGACCACATAACAAGTTGTTTATGAGAACAAAGGCCTTTATATCATAAAAATTGATCTGGTTCTAAATATGAATATGCAATACATACCTTTTTTAATAGTGGTACACCATGTAGATCAAAATATTGCTCCATATGAAGTATCCAATCTACTAGATCTTTGCCATCAAACTTCCTCATATCACCTTTTCTTGATTTTAGGAGATCGATCTTGAAATGACTATAACTCTGTAATTTTAGTTCTTCTAGTTCTGAAATTGCAACCTATAGTAGCCCTCTGTGTCCTCTTTCCAATACAACCAGTCTGATCCAAATTGAATTCTCAAAGGAAGAGTTATGCCAAATCTCCCACGGTGACCTGATTATAGACTAGTTCAGTAGAGCAAAGTTGTGCAACATGCCATGTGTCACTCTTTTGACCTTTGGATCTGAAAAATGTATACAAGAAACTACAGTCTGTCCTCGTTCTATAAATTCTTACGAAATTTCAATTTGATGCTCAAAACAAAAGTTATGACTATTTTCCCTAGGTCACTTGTTTGGAATGTAATTTGAGAGTCTACAAAAATGCCAACTTTCTCAGATCATATATATGCAACTATAGCACCAAAATATTTGAAATTCAGACCTGAGCTTCAGACTGATTTCAACCCAAATCGGGTTTTTTATTAGCATCTAAAATGTCGCAGAAGAAAATTTATAGCGCAAATGCCACAATGACCTGTTTGGAGCAGCGAAACCCTAGAATCCAAAGCTCAAATACCAAATGTTATGAAACCAGCTCACAAAAAGATAGAAAAGATAGTTGAATGCCTTAGAATTCAGCCTCTTCGAGGGGGCAACCTCCTTTACATTACGCAAATGAACAATTCTTGGATGATACAAATGAAAAGACCTCCTTTCTATATATAGGAGTCTAAGGAGTCATAATATAATCAGAGCCGACATAACAATAATAATGTAAGGGCACAATAATAACCATAGTGGGCTTCTATGGGGCACAAAAGTAACAATATGGGGACTACATGGGGACAACAATATAATAAGGGGGTTGCACTAATAACAATAAGGGGTTACACTAGTAGTATAAGGGCCTAACAATTTATTTCAAAAGTTTTGAGTTAAATTAATTTCATAGTCAAGCGTGAACGGATCCATAGTTTGGAAGTTTAATTAAGTTTATTTCTTTCTTTCAATTTCTTTCCTACAATTACTTTCTTGCAATTTTTGTCTTAGTTTTCTTCTGCTCGGGTCATGGAGGAAGATTCTCCCTATACCAGTGCATGTAGTTTCATGCACTTTGGTTTATTCATTTACTTTACAACAAGTGTTACGTTCCTTTTCCTACTTATAATTTCATTTATTCTTGCAAGAAAACGTATTCTTAATTCAAGTAATCATTCTCAATGTTAAGATTTATACTTCTGAAGGATCTAAGAATGTTTACATGAATTAAGGAAGGACGTTATTACAAACACCATACTTTACACTTGCATTTTATGACTTCAGAAAAAGGAACATAAATGTCATAAGTGAATTGTTGAAAGTTATTTGATGCATGTAAATTACTTTGACTGCTGCTTGATTATTTCAAATTACTTTTTTTTTATGAAGTTTACTTTCATTGCAAATTTCAGTTAATTAAAGCATTCTATTTCACGTGTAATTTATCTCGGAATCTAGCTTGTAATTGCAATTCTTTTCAACACGTCTTTTAGTTATTTCTCAAGTAAATCGGAAACTTTGGTGAAAGAAGCTCTGTCTGGGTGCAAGAGTTGGTCTCTTGTCACAGGAACAGAGTGCTCTAAGCCTTGAGGCTTAGAGCACCTCCATAAAGCCATAACTCTTTACTAAATAAGGTAAAATATAATTTTTCATATAAGTATTGTACCTGCACTAGTGCAAGCATATTGCAACAGTACAAGAACAGGTTGCTTGGTGTAGATGGAAGATTGATTGGGAAACAAATATTTGCAAGGGCTCACTTGTTAAACTGTTAGCCATCTATACTGAAGATAAACATAGTATTCCATTTCAACATTTAAGATTGCTTCCAATTGTGCAAAAGTTCCTTTACTTGATTTCCTCGCAAATTATTCTTTTGAATTCCAACACTAGAATTGCTTTAGTGTTGATTGTGTTTAAGATTGTTTTCTATCTAATTTTGCAACATTCCATTTAATAAGTAGGATTAGGAATAGGAAAAATTCATACCACTTATGGCATGCCTTGTGCTTCGTCTCTAAGTTTACGAAACCCCTAGGTTGACAATTAAGTATTGAGGAGTTTTCTTAAGTGCAATTCCTACACCCAACGTTTTGGCACCATTGTTGGGGAGGACATTTGAATTGGTAAGAATTATCCATTTTTTTCAATAGGGATAAGTTTGCTATTATTTTTTCTGCAGTGCGCTTCTATTTTCTTGAAGGAATTTATAGGTTTCGAGTTATTTTTAAGTTGCAACATTTTTATTGGAAATTTGTTTTGTCATTTTTTGAAATGAATGCCTAAAAGAGGTAGGGGTCTGATGCCCACTATGGGCCAAAGAAATACTGATAAATCTGAAACAAAATCTCATATTGGGCCTTCTTTTGTAGGAGGAAAGTCTAAACAAACCCAAACTCATCACGCAGGAACATTCCACTTGGCTCTGGAAGTAGTGGTCCAGCTGTGACACAACCCACAAAGGGGAAGAAGGGGACTATTAGAACCCATATTCAGCCTTCTAAGCCTATTGAGAGCAGTGCACATGGAAGAACAACAATGGAAGATCAAGAATACCATACAGAAGGAACTGGTGAAAGTTAGGTAAATAAGGAACAACCCACATTAGGATTCCCAATTGTGGATCCTGATACAAAAGTACAAATGAAAAATATTTCACCATCAACTATTCCTCATTTCTATGGTAAGGTACATGAAGATCTAGACTCTTCCCTATTTGAGTTTGATATTTGATGGGCCTCGGTATTGCAACAAGAATGTTGCAACTCCCAAGGCTACCAAGTTTAGTTATCAACCTGGGGTTCATACAAACTTAAGAGGTATCGACACTATATTTGCAACATATAATTTTTCCTTCCAGTTTTGTCATGATGTAATGGAGTGAATGTACTAAATTCAAATCCTAAACTAATTGCATAAAATGAAATGTTCGAAATGGAACCTTAACCTATTGCAAGAAAGAAAGTACAGGGAAAGAGAATGAAATCAAATGCTAAAACACACCATTTTCTAACTAACTGCTAAGAGGCTATGCTTCAAAAGAATGCTAAGTTAACATGTATGCAATCCTACTATCCTAAGCATGTAGATTCAAATAGTCAAACCTTATATTGATGTGCATGTAAATGAATAAAATAATTTTTTTTATTTTTGTCATTTTTCATGTGAGGGTGTGAAAGCTAATCTCTTTTGGTGGTGTGGCAGGTGGCTTAGAGGTGAGGTTGAATGGTCAGAAGGTTTGAGAGACAAGTAGGGACCCGTTTTTAGCTTCCTAGAGGCTTTTTCAACAATTCATCCTCAAAACAGGATTTCCTATAGGATGCGACAGTGATTTCCTACAGGATCCCCTGATTTCCTACAGGATGTACATATTTACTATAATTCATCGAATGAACAAGAAAATAAAATCTAAATTGGATGAGACAAATTTTGGTATTAACTAGGATGTCTTAGGTCCCCATTTCAAGTGGAATTACTCAAAAATACCTCAGTTAACCCATACAAAAAAATAAAAAACATTACTAGTCGAAAATCTAGAAATTCGAGAACTAGTGAGCTAGTAAATCTAAAAATTCCTAACCAAATCAAGTGCAAATGAAATGGGGTTATTTTTTTTATTAACTAGAATGTTTTTTTGATCTAATACAAGTGCAATCAATTTGATTTAAGCTCGTTAGCATGCTCTAAAAAATAGCAGAAATTTATTGTTCTTTGCTGAAAAGGAGGTCCAACAATCTAGATTTGGGAATAAGAAGAATAATCCAAGAAACTCAATGATTATTATGAACTTCCCAATAATTTCCAAGGATGAAATAATTCTTGTGATCCTACAAAAGAACTTACAAAAACCATTTAACTCAATCCTACAACAAGAAATTATTAATACTAAATTCAGAAATAGAAAGAAATACAAACTAGAGATGCATGTGAATAAGTAATGGAAAGAAGGAAAGAAAATGATACAAAAGGGCTCTGAGGTTCCTAGGATGGCCAAGCCCAAGGAAAATTAGATACCTATGGGGGAGAATAACATTTAGAAGCTGAACATGACACCAATCTTCATTATTTTCATCAATAGAATTACATCCATGCAAGAAAATACAATGGAGTTGTAAGAATACAAGCTCTCTCCACAATAACACTAATGAAAATATCCTCGTAGAGGAAAATTCAACTTGGTACTTATAAAAAATTATTAGGAACCATTACCCATGAGTGGAGCAAGCTTTCCCCACCAAAATCCCTTGATTAGTGGATCTAGTCCACATGACTAGGAATTTGCATTAAATGGCGGGGAACACATTCCTAGATTTTCTAAATCATTCCCTAGAGGAAAATTTGAATTGGTACTTATACAAAATGATTAAGAATCATTCCCCATGGATGGAGGAAGATTTCCCCACCAAAATCCCTTGATTAGTGGATCTACTTCCTTGATTGGTGGATCTGCTCCCTTGATTAGTGGAACACATTCCTAGATTTTCTCAATCATTGGAGTTCCACAATTTGTGCCATAATTCCAAAATATATTATTGAATTTTTATTTATTATTGATCCTCCAGTAGTAGGGAACAAGTCCCTAAATTATCTCCTCCTCCAACTCTTCATAACTGCCCAAATATTCTCATAATATTCCACAAAAAATAAATAATATTAGGCACAAATATTCAATTATTCATAAAACTTCCTAATGAATATATTTAAAGTTAAAAATAAATTATCTAATGCAAAAAGAGAGGTTTAATGTGCTGAAGGATGGTCATAGGCCTTAATTTATGTTTTAAATTAGAGGCATGGGTCTTAATTTATGTCTAATTTAGAGGCCCATCAATATTTTGTGTAAAAGTTATGATTATTCATCTGATGCCTAGAAGTTAAAGCTATTTCCTACAACTCTAAAGGAGGTAGCAATCCGCTGGTTCATGGGAGTAGGAGGAAACACTATATCTTCTTGGGAACAAATGAAGAGAGTGTTCTTGTCAAAATATGAAGAATATTGTAAGACTAGAGATATTCAAGATGAAATCTTTACTATTGTGCAAAATGATAATGAGACTCTTGAGGACTACATGTAGAGATTCTTGTACATCCTCCAAAGGTCAAAGCACAAATTTGATCTAAGTACCATTGGAACCTTGTTCTTACAAGGTCTTACTGACAATGCTAGGAATAATATAAATCTGTTAGGACAAGGGGATATTGCTCAAAAATATTTTGATCAAATCTGTGACTTGTGTAGGAAATTATCAAGGAACCAATATAGATCCAGTAAAGGAATTTGGAACAGAAATAAGAGAACCGAATCTATTGATGCTATGATATTGGATTAGAAAACCAAATGGACAATATGAAAATTGAAATAATGAATATTGTTAGTAAACAAATAGACTCTTTGAAGTTTCAGAAAAACCTTGTAGAAGAACAAGAGTCATTGTCTATCTTTTTTCCAAAATGTAGAAGAAAGCATCTTTTAAGAGAATGTCCTCTCGATATTAAAGAAACAAATAAATTTGCAATTTGTACAGAGAACCATGCCACGGAAAAATTTCCCTCCATACCTGGGCTGAAATCTGTACTTGAAGGAGGACAACCTGAAGCAGAATCACTGCATGCTATGGGAGCACGAATAAACTGGCCTCAGGTAAGTACATGTATGGCTCCTGAACCTCCACTACATTGTTTTGTTATAATGCACATTCATATTCCTATTCTAACAATAGTCACTCTCAACATTGGAAACATGGGAACCAATATCATTGTGGACAACCCTCCCAATCTTGGCAACAAGGATGGAGAGGGCCAAACCATTCATATCATTCACACCATTCCTATCATGCATGTGATGAAACCAGCTCAAGAAAAGATAGATCAATGGCTTATAATTCAGCCTCTTCGAGGGGGAAACCTCCTTTACATTACATAAATGAACAATTCTTGGATGATACAAATGAAAATACCTCCTTTCTATATATAGGAGTCTAAGGGGTCATACCATAATCATAGCCAACATAACAATAATAATGTAAGGGCACAATATTAACAATAGTGGGCTTCTATGAGGCACAATAGTAACAATATGAGCACTACATGGGTACATCAATATAATAAGTGGGTTGTACTAATAACAATATGGGGTTACACTAGTAGTATAGGGGCCTAACATGCCCCTCTCCTTCAAAAAGTGTTGTCATCAACGCTTGAGTAGTTCTTGATTCTTTTGTATAAAATTCTTGTCCTCCCATGCGGAATATTCAATGGGTAAGTTCTTCCACTTGATGAGATACTCTGAAATTGATTGATTTCATAGCTGTTGGGTTCTTGTTTCTATGACTGCTCCATGTTCCAATATGATTTTTCCTTCCTCTTCAATTTCTGGCAATATTGTTTGAAATGGGATCTTTTGCAACTTTTGAATAAGTGGCCATACTTCTTTGTCCTTCTTCCATTCATCCCTTGCTTCGTTTATCCAATCTGGTTGGACAATAGAATTAGCACAAAACAATGCTTCCACATCCTCATCCTTTCTTGAGAGTGCATTTGCAACAAAATTTTGCTTCCATTTTCTATAGATGAT
>APFE030636519.1:4132-65888 GCA_000404065.3 Pinus taeda
CTTGATGTGGCGCTCGTCTGATCTATAAGTCTGATGATCTGGGTTATTTAGTGATTGAATATCTGGAAGAGTGTATTGTCTTTTATAGATCTGTACGCAGGTTCAGTGAAGCGAAGGTGCGTATACACGCTGTTTAGGTGAAGTTAATCCGAGTATACGCAGGTTGTTCCATACGCAGAGGCGTATGCACGCAAGTTGCAGACTGTTAAAATTGCGTATATGCTTTAAGTTGTGATCTGGCTGTTTCTGCTTATTTCTGCTGGGTTTTGGGTTCTGTTTCAGCTATATGGTTTCTGGTACAGTTTTCTGTGTATAGCTGTCAGAGGAGTATCTACTTGTTTCAGATCTAGTTGGTGGAAAGGAGATTGGTTGATTCTTGATGATTGTGGATCCAGTTTGAAAATTGATGAAAACTAGTCCCTGGAAGAAAGAGAAGGTTGTAGCCTTCTGTAGGCCAGCATCTACATACTAGTATCTTGGCTAGTACAAAAGCTAAAGGGGGTTGTTGCTCCCTTCCAGGAGAAAACTGGAGAACGAGAGAGAGAGTAGTATCTCTCTGCAGGTTGCAGCCTACGTACTGGTAAAAAGACTGCACCAGTACATTGTAAAAGAAGTTTTCTAATTTAAAAGGAAGATAGAGACGAATTGCGGCAGGTGGTTTTCACCCACATTGGGTTTCCACCTTATATCTTGTGTTCTTGTGTCTGATTGTCTTTTTGCTCTGTTTTACTGTCTCTGGATACTGTTATTGGATTCTGCATCACTGACTAACAATCATTATCAGAAAGATTAAGTAAAATAAAAGCATGTTCTGTATACGCGGGTTTTCTTCTGCATAGCTGCGTACATACGCAAGTTTATTAAATTAAAGTAGCGTATATCAGTTGTTTTGAAAAAGAATAATTATCCTGATAATACTGATTCACCCCCCCCTCTCAGTATTATTTTCAACACATAAAGCTATTCATAGTTGTAGCTGTCTAGTTGTGTGAGGGAGAAGTGTGAATTTGGTATGGAGTGCAGCCTAAAGGGAAGAGCCTTGAAACTATTGTTGTTGAGGCCATCATGGAATGCTAGTAGAAGTGTGTGGGAACCTAGTCCTATCAGAGGAGAACGAAAATGTCAAGACAATGGTTGTAATCTCTTCTTGATTCAATATATATGAAACTATCAATTGATTTCCTATATGATTTTTCATCTTACATATTCATGGCTTAATGTTTCTTGACTTTTTAAGTAGGTTGAATTATAGTTTGTCTATTATCATGGTTGTTGTTTATTTTTGTTTACTTGTTTCAGGTGTTTGAAGAAAGAAGTGAGAGATAGCAGGAGTGAGCATGCAAGGACATCATCAAATAGGATAAGCGTAGCAAGAGGTAGGCCCTCTTATTTGGTTCTAACCTAAGGAAATATTTGATAGAATGTATCAGTGGTGGCTATACCCATTATTGGGCTAGAGGAATTTATTTATGTTCGCACTTACAATTTTACTTCACCACAAATTGGCAACCATACTGGGGAACCAATACTTTTTTTTGTATTGGATTTCATTATTTTGTGTGAACTTTTCTAGTTCCACTTTTTCCCTTTGGTTATGTTTATTTTCCCCTACTTACTAGCCTGAGTTTGAAATTCGTATTAGCATATCTGGTCCCTGTTTCAATTTTTTTAATTTTTTCTTGGCTACCTCAATCAACACACTTAATCCGCTGATAGTCATGCTGATCAGTGCGATATGTTGAGAAAAAATCGCATCGACCAGCCTCTAGCACTTGTTGTCAATTAGGCAGTCGTGCCAATGCCTGTAAGTGAAGATTAGGGTTTGTCCCCAATCTTGGCCAGTGTGTTTTACTCTCATGATTTTGACTCCATAAGACTTTTAGACTGTTTTCTCCCTAACTAGAAAGTGTCTTTTCATTTGGTTTTGTTTACTTGTTGGATTATCATATTTATTCTTGATTTTTTGAGTCATTAGGTGGTCAGTGACACTAGGGCATTAAGATTGTCACCCATTCAACTGTTTTTGAACTCAGTGAGTCGAGTTGTAGGTGTACTTACTCCTCACATTTCATTTGTGGTCCTTTTATGACTTGACTTCCATTACACAAGTTTGAAACATTTTCTTTTGCTCGTTTAAACATTTCTTTCCCTGCATGGATTACGTTGCTTGTCTTGTTGTTGGTAAATTTGGTGCTTCATTTGTCTGAATCAGCCTCTATTTTCATGTTTTCGTTTTCTTGAAGAGCTAATTGTCTTGAAACTTTTTCATTGAAGTGTTGTATGCAAAAATTTTATTTTGTTTTTTCATGAAAAGTATGAAATTCTAGTTTGTTTCATCATTGTGCTACGATAGCTTGTATCATTAGAGACTAGGATTCCGTTGGCATTTGAAAAAGAAAAATAACTCTTTTTATTTTTAAGGGACTGTTAGAAATGTGCTTGTCAGGAAATTAGGATCAGAATGTATTTTTCATTAGCTTATTTTTTCAAAAAGTGAAGTAGTGAAAGATCATTTTGCTTTTAGTTTCTTGGTTGTTTTCATTTGATTGTGTAGTTTCTACCCTCTCTAGTGTAGGCAATTCGTTGAATTGAAAGGGTCTTGTCTCATTTAGTTGCATTTAAGGTTTTTCAAGTCACGTCGCTAAGACTTGAAAACTTAAACATAACTCAAGATAAATTTTAAAATGAATTCAATTAACCTAAGATGCATTTGACATTTAACAATCATATCGAGAAGGTCTAGGCTAGAGACATGTTTCAGCGTCTTTAAACCTAGCATCTATCATTAGCTTTGGCATTAGACAATGCTAGTATGAATTTGTGCTCCCCTTTCCTTCGAGTATATAATGGAAGACCCCTCTAGGTTGCAATCCTTTATCCTTAGGAAGTTGAGTTGGCTGCCTTACAAATGTGATACACCAAACATAACATTCGGGGAGATTTCCTACTCGTACTTCTTGGTTTGTGGGAGGTATTCTGCATTTCATAGTTTCCTAGTAATCTTGTTTATCCAAATCATTCGAAGTAGTAATTTGATATTTTTGACTAATTAAACTTAAAATATCGTTCGATAACTTGTCATTTTGAGCTCATTTCCAATCGAAAGAGATAGATTCATCTTTGTTTCATTCTCGACTCTTAAAAAATGAAAGAGCACCAGCCTTTTTATGCATCTTAATAATTGATTGCCCACAATCTAATAACATTCTATTAGTCTTTTCTGAGACCAAATCATGATTTTCCCTTAAAGAAACTTTTAAAGCCTTGAAATTTATTTTTTTGTCGACTAAGATAAGGTCATCATGGATGAACCATCTAGTTCACCTAGTTCCTCTTCCTCTCCTCTGTTTGAAAGATTGTCTGAGCTGTCATTTCTTGAGTTACCAAAGTCACTCGAGGACCAAGGTGTTTAACTTGGAATTTTTCTGAGCATTCAACCTTTTTCATCTCGTCCTGTGCCTACTTTCAATACTGGGTCATCTACTTACCTTGTCTTGGAATCTCTAGACAACCCCATTCAAACTCCTGAGAACTCGTTGACCACTAATGATCAACTTGGACTGGTTATCTACCCTATGAATCCTCTATTTGATCATGTTTTGATATCACTGTAGCATCCTTATAGTCTGTACGACCAGCCGGGTGTTCTTTTGGAACTATCCCCTCGTACTTCTTCAGCCATTCATCATCGTTTGTTCCCAGATATGGAACCCCAAGGCGATGCTCCAATCACCTCTCCATAGGAGTCAAAAGTTTCTACTCCACACACTATCAAGGAGGAAGAACATCCTTTTCCTCCCGAGGGTTTCCCCTATACAGGGGGTATTCCAGCCAATTTTCCTCCTAACTATGTGTCTTTGGCAGAGTTGGTTTCAAGTACACCTAATGCCTCATCACTTTAACATAACCCTGTTTGGGCATCAGGCACAATGGCTACTTCAGGTCCATTCGTTGCGAACACAACTTCCCAATAGGCTATTACCTCAGTCCCGATGCAACCCACCATTCCAAACAACCTTGTATCATTAGTCCCAATCACCCATCCAGCCCAACCGATGGTTTTGAAGAATGTCTCTATCAGATCCTCCATCCCTGTAGTCAGTGGCCAAGCTCTTCCATGACCCCAGGGGAAAAACCTGAATGTTTCTATGGTGTCAGGTGCCACCAATGTGAGTGGCTCACAAGCTCACATGCTTGGTATGAACTAGACTTCTTATGGTGTTATACATAAACCTGCTGATCCTACTGGATCAAGCAATGTCTAATATCAATAGGTTCAAAATCCCATTAGTCCATCTGGATTGAGAAATGTTCAATTTCAACACCCTTATGAGGCTCAGGTCCAATACCAAACTCCTTAAATTCCATATGGTTTTCAAGGAATGGTTAATCAACCTTACACCCTTCAGTCTGAGCAATACATTCGACCTGGCTCATCCAACTTCTAGGGTGGCTATGGCCAAATTCAGTTCAGAAATTTTCTAGGCACTCTTCAAGTACCCTTGAAACAACCAAGATAGCCTCTACAACTACAAGGGAAACTTTTGTTATCGTAAGGGAAACCTTTTTTGCAGCAAGGGCTATCCGTGTAACAACAAGGGAAAATGATCCCACAGCAAGGTCAGCTACAACAACTGTAAGGTCAACCCTTGCAACACTTGTAGAAAGTCATGTAGTAGCAGATGCAATATGATCTACAGACCTCCCAGCCCATGCCCTCGCAAGGCCAACCTCTACAGCCCGAGCAACAAATTTTATAGCTGCCAACAACAAAACCAACCCAGGCATCAACAACCCTTGTATACATATCAACAACGTCAACCCTTGCAAGGGCAAGGATAAGGTCCAGTCCAATAACAACAGACCCAAAATCCTAATTTCCTATGTCAACAAGTCTAGAACCCTTCTGGCCAAGGGCATCAAGTATAAAACCCTAATGCCCTAGGTCAATAGGTTCACAATCCTTTTGGTCAAGGGAAACAGGTACATAATCCCTATGTCCAAGAAAAACAAGTGTATCAATATTATGCCCAAGGACATTAGGTCAAAATCCTCCTTATCTTCAAGGTAACTTGCAATGGGGGTAGCATCAGATGTCATATAGCCAAAATACCCCACTGTGGGGCCAAAATCCTTACTAGCAGGGATAGGCTCCTCTGTTCGGACCCGCTTACCGACCTCATCTGCATTTTAACACCCAATTTCCATTCTTGGCCACACTCAAGTCATCAAATGTATCTCGCCTTACAAAATATATGATCCTTCATTCACCATACAAGATACCAAGCAATTGTCCAAAGTTTGATGGGAAAGCAGAAGAAGATCCTCAAGCCCATGTGATGTCATATCACCTCTAGTGCTCTTTGAACTCTTATGTTGACAATTCCATTTGTCTCCATATTTTCCAATGAACCCTTATAGGCAGTGCAACTAAGTGCGACATCAAGCTTCCTCGAAGTACTTACCATCACTTTAACTCTTTAGCCATGGCTTTGCTCATGCATTTTGAGTTGCTAGTTCATTATGGAACTGGCAGCTATTTGCTCACATCACTTAAGAAAGATACTACGACACACATCTTCGATCACATCCATGAATGGAGACATAGATGTCGCCTGATCAAATTTGAGATTGCTACTCAGTTGCTCACTGAATGGTTCACTAAACCATTCATGGCCCCAATTTCTCTTGATATAGCTATGGGTGGATGTGTTACTGAAGAGAAAGCCATTGCTCGTGCCCAGTACATAGATCTAGTTTACTCTTAGTTTGGTTCTTTGTATGAGTTATTAACCGATGCTCCAAAGCCATGATCCGATCCTGCGACATCCAAGTCACAAGTTGTACCTCTTGTCAATGGATTTATTGGTTCAGTATCCCAGACCCTTGCTAAATCTTCATCCAAACTGAAGTCAGTCTTGAATACTATTCCTAGTGGTTCTTCCTAGAACCCATCTGGCCCTGGTAAAACCTTAGAGGTCCACACTATCTAGTCTACCATAGTGGACAAATCCTCGGAAGGTAATAAGAAAGGCAAAGACAAGGGTAAGGCCGATGCCCCAAAACATGGTCCTCTCAAATCGTCTTCTGGTGAATCTTCACAATGGAAACCTAAGTATCACTGCCTCATTTGCAAGGAATATCACTACACTAAAGATTGTCCTCGATGATCTGAATTTAACCCTTTGCTAAAAGGGATCCCTGCTGTCCTCAAAGAGCCATTTCTGTCTCAGTAAACCCAAATGGTAGAACAACCGCAATCATCTGCTTCCTCAAGATCGCAAGTGTTCATGATGAGTACGCCTATTAACGTGGCTATTAGATCAAAATATTACCAAACTCTTGTTGTGATGGCTAGGAAAGAGAAAGAAGCCACCCCTTCTTTTTCTGCCCCGAGTTTCAACCCTCTTCATATCGAGCACCCTAACCCTAATTCTGCTATACGGGCACCCTCTTGAGGTGTGCTACGGAAATCATCATACAATCCTAATGCTCGAGCCGCTCAGCACTATAATATTGTTGAGGATTTGGCTTAGGTGTCATCAACTATATTGGCTCTCGAGGTGCGCCAAAGATACCCATCACAACAGAATATTTATTGTCAGCTATCATGGGTATTGATCCCACTGATTCCAATTTGGTATGTTTTGATCTAGAGAACAATGTTTCGTGCCTCCCTCATCAGATTGCATTTCTCATTCAGGTAATCGTCAATCAGAAGACCATCCACAAGACTATCATTGATGAAGATGCTTCCACCTGCATCATGTCAAACACATGCTAGAAGGCTATTGATTCTCCTTCTTTAAATGAATCTCCGAACACTTTGGAAGCTTTCAATGGGTGCGATTTGTGACCCTTCTGTGTCTTACCTAACCTTGCCATTACCCTTGAAGAAAATATAGTGCAAGTCGAGGTAGATATTTTTGATGTCAATATCAATTAGAGTATTCTACTCAGCCAGAGCTGGACCCATGCTATTCATGTTGTAGCCTCCTCCCTCTTTCACATGATTTGTTTTCCCCATCAATGGAAGATTGTCACTGTTGGCTAGCTGTCTTTCTTTGCTTTTTCCTCCTTAGATGGAAATGTTCCATACGTCAAGCACACTGGTGCTCCCTATGAAAGTGTGGGGGCATGTCTTTTTAAATATTCTACCTTAATGGGAATTTTTCCACTCCCACCTCGTCATGTTGCCTCTATCAACATGGTCTCAGTTAAATCTGATCCTTGGGTCATACCTTCACCAGA
This sequence comes from Pinus taeda, assembly GCA_000404065.3. Classification (NCBI taxonomy): domain Eukaryota; kingdom Viridiplantae; phylum Streptophyta; class Pinopsida; order Pinales; family Pinaceae; genus Pinus; species Pinus taeda. The sequence continues at coordinate 11,384 of APFE030636519.1, forward strand.
TCTTGTTGATACTTGGGGTGAGGTTATGTCTCTTAGTCCTGCCAAAGTCAATTACGTGGAAATTGTTTCAGCTTCAAGTCCTGCATCCTCTGATTCTTCTATTTTGAAGACCTCACTTGATACGTACTCGCAATCCCCATGGCCTGGCACTTCAGAATCAATTGATCGCTTAGCTGAGACCTTCCCTGTTGATGAAGGTATCATGGAAGTCATGTCTCTCGAGGAACCAACTTGGACCGATACTCATCATCACTCCTTGTTCTTGCCTCATCCAGTGGTCATGTCTATCGTTCTCGAAGAGTCCTCATCTCTATTTCCTTACCTCCTTCTTCTGCCACTGATCATGACTCATGAAGTATGGTCAGAAGGAAATTTGGGTAATATTACCCAAACAATGTTGATTGATATTTCTATCAAGCCTGGTATCATTGAACATGTCCATATCGGGGTATCTTGTTCTCCAGATGAGATCAAGACATATACTCGTCTATTTCAGGAATTTCGTGATGTGTTCACCTGGTCTTACGAAGAAATGCTTAGCATTGATCCTAGAATTGTTGTGCATGAAATACCAAATTATCCACATGTGAAGCCCATTCGCCAATGACTCCACCCAGTGCACCCTAGGAAGGTTGCCTCTATCAAGGGTGAAGTTGAAAAAATTCTCAACGATGGGTTCATCTATCCCATCCCTCTTACAGATTAGGTGTCCAATATTGTCCCAGTGACTAAAAGACGAGGCATGATCTGCATTTGACTTGATTATCATGATATTAATCTTGTTTTCCCTAAAGATAATTATCCTACTCCCTTCATTAATCAAATCATCGATGAATGTGCTGAGAGTGAGATTTTTTTTTTTTGGATAGTTTTTCTGGTTACAACGAGGTCAACATTGCACCAGCCAACTAAGAAAATACAGATTTTATCTATCTGTGGTGTACATTTGCATATGAAAAGCTCCCTTTTGGCCTCAAAAGTGTTGGAGCTACGTTTCAGCAAGCAATGTCCTATGCATTTATCATATTCACAACATTGTCCAACCTTACTTGGATGACCTTCCCGCTCATTCTCGTAAGTGCCAAGGTCACCCTAACCATCTTTGATAGATTTTTCTATGCTATAGACACTACAATATATAGTTAAACCCACATAAATTTGTTTTCTGCGTAGAATCCAGGTGACTCCTCAGCTTCATCATTTCGAAGGACAATATTTTCCTTGATCTACTAAAATTCGAGGCCATTGTAAACTTACCCCCTCCATCTTCATTGCACCAGTTCCAAAGCCTGCAAGGAACAATTTCTCCATCATTTTATACCCAATTATGCTGGGATAGCTACAGGATTTACCCCGTTGCTAAGAAAGGGAACACCCTTTGTATGGGATGAGGTGGTACAAAAATATTTTGATTATCTCAAATCTGTCCTCGTAAATGCTCCTCTATTGTACCCTCCATATTATTATCGAGAATAATTCCTTTACCTCACCGTGGCCCCTAGCACCATTGTTATGCTATTTTTCCAAGACAACAACGAAAGGAATGAACATGTTATCTACTACCTTAGTAGTAATCTCCTCGACACTAAAACATGTTATGCACATGTCGAGAAGTTGGGTTTGGTGGCCATCCAGGCTGTTCAACATTTTCAGCACTACATCCTTTTACACATGACTACAATGATTTCCAAATGCAACCCCATGACCTATATCCTAACTTGTTAGTTGCTGGGGGGAAAGTACTCTAAATGGATCATGATTCTACAATAATTTGATTTGGTATTTACTAATGCCAAATCTAGGAAGTCACTCATTTTCACCAAACTGATTTGTTGCCTTCCTTCTAAATCTCTCCCTGCTAGTGTAGATGAATAACTACCAGACAATAATATCTTCCTGATTATCACCCTTGATCCATGGTACGATGATATCATTGTGTATCTCCAAAGGTCCACGTTTTAGTCCGTGTTAACTAAGGATGATCGTTGAAGGATTCGACATCACTCGCAACCCTATCATATTATTAACGATAATTTATACTGTGTCACTATCGATTCAGTTCTTCGTTGATGCCTTATGATCAAGGAAGTTGAGATATCTCTTAATTATTGCCACTTTGGGGTATGTGGTGGTCATATGTCTGGTTATGCTACCCCTCAAAAAATCCTTCACGCTCCTTGTTTCTGGCTGTCCATTTTCAAGGACTACATCCTTGTTGTTCGCAAGTGCCATGAATGCCAAATTTCCCAAGGCAAGATGCATCCCCCACATGCTCACCTACACCCCATCATTACCGTTGGTCCTTTTTCCAAATCGTGCATCAATTAAATGACATGTAACCCTCGTTCGGCTAGGGGGCATGACTATATTATTATTGTTGTGTATTATTTCACCAAATGGGCCGAAGCGATGCCTACATATTCTATAGATGGTAAGATGATGACGCAATTCCCTTTTGACCATGTTATTTCTAGGTTTAGTGTACCTCAAGCCATTGTCATAGACCATGGCTCCCATTTCACAGAGTACATGATGGTTGAGTTGACATTTGCATTAGGCTTGTGCCACAATAGCTCGACCCCGTATTACCCTCAGGCCAACGGCCATGTTGAAGCCGTGAACAAGGTTTTGATTACAATGCTTCAGTGTATTATTGGTATGCACAAGTCAAATTATCATATCATGCTCTTTTTAGCTCTATGGGCTTACCGAACCTTGACCAAAGACATAATTGGTTTCACACCATTCCATCTAGTCTATGGTCTAGAAGCAAAATTGTCAATCAAATGCAATATTCCTTCACTCAACTTAGATGTTGAACTCCTCCTTGAAACATCACCTCAAGAGAAACACCTGTTATATTAAGAAAGACTAGATGATACTCGTCATCTTGTTGCCTTGGTCATTGAAGCACAAAAGAAATGAGTCAAGTCCCATTTCAATAAGTCAATCTCCCCTCGCATGTTCTATGAGGGTGATTTGGTCTTACTATATAACCAAACTAATGATAAGATGGGGGCAGGCAAGTTGGAACCCATGTGGCATGGGCCCTACATTATGAAACGTGTTTTGTAAAAAGGGGCCTATGAGCTTATTTATTGTGAAGGAAATCCTTTTGATAAGCCTCGAAACAGGCTTTACCTCAAGAAGTACTATGCTTAGGTCATATTGCATGGTTAGTTGTGTACATTAGTGTGTCATTCATTTTTGTGCAGTGTGGTTTGGTGTGTTAGTTTCCAAACAACTTTCTTGTTTACTATGATTTTCTTGCTTTGCAGATATCTGTGACTCCTCACATCAGTTTCGCTCATGGTGCTTGTTATAGTACTCATAACCTATCATCCGCGACATGGGATATTTATGACCCTAACAGAGAATTGATGGACCTTCAAGATATCTATTTAGGTTGTACAACTAACAACATTGTTGAATACAATGCGGTAATCGAACTATTATCAGAAGCCATTGCTCTTGACATTAGAGAGTTGGTTGTCAACCTGGATTCACAACTTGTCGTCCTTTAACTCAACAAGCAATATTCCATCAGAAACCCTCGAATATTGAGAATGCATCTCCATATTTTTCTATTGGAAAGGAATTTTGATTACATTACATATCATCATATTCCTAGGCGCATGAATACATTGACAGATGAATTAGCTAATTATGTGTTGGATAGATATTTATGAAACATGTGGAAAGATAAAACAAACCATTTGTACCATAGTAAACAAGAAAATATAGGATATATATATGTGTGTGTGTGATGATAATGTTTTATACATCAAAACTCCAAAAAATAATATGTGTCCAAAACAACATTAGTGGCTTGCAGGCCTCATATATTCGTGGCATGCAAGCCTCAAAAAATGTAAGTGCTAGAATACAACTCCTGTAACATGAGTAAGCAATCGGCGGACCCGATCTGAGACTCCCACTATGTCTCTCTAGTACTGGCGAGGAAAGTCTCCTACCAGAGTATACTCTAGGATACCACGAGTCAACCCCTTAAGGTTCCTCGTGATCTCCTTCTTATTGTCACTCACCTCCTGATAAGGAGGGAAAACATCAATCGGGCAGAGGATACATCTGGATATTGGGGACATCCCAATAGACCTCTCTGGTCCAATGTCTACATTAACAAGAGAAATGTTATAAGCACATATATATCGAAAACAATTAAAAATATCAAAATTAAAAATTTTATATCTTACCTTCATCATCAAAATCCTCTCCATATGGTAAGGGCATGTCTAGATCTCCACAGATTTCAGTGTCACTATCTAGCCAGTCCTCCATGATGTTCTTCTGTCGTAGTAGCCATGAAAAGAATCCAGGGCTATACAACATGTGCTGACCCCCAGTGATCCTAGGCATCAAACAACTCTAGTGGGCCATCCATGGATTGCGTGGCATGAGAGGATCTACCTCAGTGAGCTAATATTGGAACAGTGGCACCCATTCCAAGAAAAAGGTCACAATCATAGTTTCGAAGCAAAATTGCTTCAGATTCCCCACTTTAGCTTTGATAAGCTAGAATTTTATGTTGATCTTCATGGCCTCTGCCTAGTTGAAGATTGTAGGTACTGTACAGTCGATAGCATATAGGAACTTCAACTTGTTGGTCTCATGTACTATCTGGGACCCCGCCACTCTGTTGATGGTTAACAGAAGCACTCTCAGTTTTAGATCCTAAACAGTGGAAATCTCAAATTTCCCACTTTTGGATTTCAGGGCCTTAGGGCAATGTTCAGCAAGAAATTAGGATATGCTTACCCCAATAGGGCATGACCTATACAAGTTGACTAGTTCCCCTCTTTATGATAGTCTAGTGATGAAATATGTATCTGAGGTTTCCAACTCCAACTCCTGGTCACCAATGACAAATATTTCCCGGTTTATATCCCAAGACTAAAAAAGTACCAAAGCAATTTGGGTTGGGCTCACATCCCCAGCGTGAGAAAGAATTTGAGGAGCCCAAAAGCCCTCAAAGCTTCCAGGAAATTTGCATCATTTAGTGCCTCGGTGTCCACATCCTCGTGTTCCCGTTCTTTCCAATCCACCATTTTCAGTGATTATTTCCTGCAAAAGCCATTAATTTGAGGCAACAATCATGCTTGGCCCAGAAAATTCAAGTTTTAACGATGTTTTTGTGAGGAAATAAGGTTTTTCCCTATTCATGGCACCGATGCACCTATTTTAAAAATAGTTGTGCTAACGGCATGAAAGGCCTTGTTAATCACCCTTGGCCGACACTATTCCATGCCAAGAAGTTGCAGCGACCAAGAGCAATTTTTTTTTTACAAAACCTCCCTCAAAAAAACCAAAAAATGGTTACAAACAGGAATAAAAGACATGAAAATGTAACTCTAGGCTTTGGCTCTTACCTATAATTGGCAGTTCAACAAATGACCTCTCAGATCTCCCACAATCTACTCCAGAACAATTAGGGCAAAAGTGAGTAAAAAGTATTCACAGCAAGGTAAAATGGTAAATGGTAAAAAATTATTTACTTTTCTCCTTTTCATTCATTTTTTCATGAAAATATTAGGTTTTTGTAAATATGTTAACCTATTTTACCTCAAGAATTGGATAGTACACTTTATCTTTTTTTGCAACGAAAGGTGATGGATGTTCGATGATGATGATGAGTCACATTTTAGCTCTCTTCTCGACTTGTTAAACTCATATGAAAATATTTCTGAGTATTTTTCCCTTTTGAATCATAAAAGAGAATAAATTTGGCGGGGGGGGGGTCTGCTTTCAAGCTCTTTTCCAACACTTTAAAAGTGAAAATATAATCGAGCCCTTCTCATTTCGAACAAGTTAATAGATGTGAAATGTCGTGCGCCGAGTATAAGTTTACCCCTTTTTCAGGCTAGGATGCACTATTTATGAAAATGGTACTCCTTGATTGAAATGGTCAAGCGGTTCTCTCAAGTATCATTACATAAATGTATGAAAAGGGAACATGTGGAGTTTTCTTTTCTATGTATTTTTCAAACTCTATAAACATGAAAAAGATAGCAAGTAACACCTTTGTCAGACTCATTAAAATATTAAACGACATCGGATTCATCACCATGACGAACATGAGGTTCTCCTTCTTGAGTCTTGTTAAACTTACTAGGTCGGATTCATCTCAAGGATGAACTTACAGTAAAAGCATATGATATCCCCTTCAAGATTGCAATTAAAAGATAATTGGGGTGCCTGCCAAAAATGGTGGGGGAAAATTTGGAAATCTAATTAGTTGTGTTAGAAACTCACTCTTAAACATGAAATTTTTTGCTTTATGTCAGGTTGGGATATACTCCTTTTTATCGTTGACCTTCTAGGGTTGGGCCCTTTGTTTTTTCCTTCCATTTGATCTCTACCACGTCATCATGACCACTGATCCTGTGGATCCAAAAGCTTCCAAATTTCCAGTCGTGTCATCGATATGTTCAAGATTTGTCCTTCTATAGTTACACTTAACTCTGATTCTCTGTATCATCCAAACCTTTTTTGCATTCTGTTGATTTCAATTCATTATCTGGGAAGTTGACTGAGATACCCCCTTCTAGTACCTTAGAGCTTGCATGCCTTAATGGAAAGTTCTTCGCACTCGACGACAAGTTCACATCATTGTATTTCAATCGAGTGATTTCACGAGTGTTCAACTTTAGTTCCTCTATTCACATTCCATGGATTGTGTTGGTAGTACCTTAAGAACCATCGTCATCATTGGTGGTTTCTCTCATGTTTGTTAATAGTTTACATCACTGACTAGTAATCAATAAACTTTCTAGAATGTTTGACGTCAACACAATTATTCACATGTTAGAATTTGTACTTTGATTGGGTCGTGTTGGAACGCAACACCCTGGAATTTGATCACAAAAGTCCACGTTGCGAGGTGATGTGACATGGTTATGTTGATATGAATGTCTCTTTCAGATGGATGGTTGTGACCATACCATGAGTTATCATATTTGATCCTCTTTGACGAATGGTTGTGCCCATACCTGGACCCATTTACATGATCATTCTCAGGATGGTTGCCTCCATGCCATGATTCATGTATCATTTGATAGAGTTCTCAGTTACATATGTGTATCTATACTTGCTTGCAGGTTTTCCGATGGCAAACTATGATTCTCCACATTGATTTATAAAGCATTTCATCCCTCACTCTAGTTTGGCCTTCACACTTTAGGGGCATCTGTAACACAAAATTTTGTCCCTTTCCTTGTACTCCCTATTCTCCGATCCTGGAGGACCTCTATAGTGAACCCTACATTCTTTCCCTCCATGAAGAAACTCCCATTGTGTGCCTCCTCATGAGCAGATAAAACCCCCTTTTCACGATTTCGCCTGAAACTTCTCTTGTACGCAGTTTACAAGACCGACATTAATGGACCTTATCTTCCTCGCACTGATATGCAGGGATTTTCACTATCCCTAGTGCTAACTGGAGCGACTGAGCTTTGTTCTAGTTGCACTAGTCCTCTTATGGAAATATTTTTAAATAAAGAGACGAAGCTTCTAGCTCTAGAAGCTTCGTAATGGAAGTCTAGTAAATGGTTTGGCCAGATGGGGTCAAGGATGTCAGTTCGAGCTCCTTTCCCCTATAATGATGGAACAAACTCAAGGGATAAGACCTTCTCCCATGAGAATATTATCCATCTCGCATTCATTCATCCTATATAAACCTCCGTTTTTCCCATGCAAAAGGTAGTGTTAATGTTGGTGTGCTTGTGCTAATTAAGTTTGGAGTAAAAAGAAATCTATTCATAGTTGTATCTCTCTAGTTGTGTGAAGGAGAAACGTGAATTTGGTTTGGAGCAAAGCCTAAAGGGAAATGCCTTAAAAATATTGTTGTTGAGGCCATCATGGAATGATAGCAGAAGTGTGTGGGAACCTAGTCTTGTCAGAGAAGAATGGAAACGTCAAGGCAATGGTTTTAATCTCTTTTTTATTCAATATATATGAAACTATCGATTGGTTTACTACATGATTTTTCATCTTACATCTTCATGGCTTAATGTTTCTTGACTTTTTAAGTAGGTTGAATTACAATTTGTCTATTATCATGGTTGTTGTTTTCTATTGTTTATTTGTTTCAGGTCTTTGAAGAAGGAAGCGAGAGATATCTAGAGTGAGCAAGCAAGGACATAATCAACCAGGATGAGATTACAAAGGGTTGGGCCCTATTATTTGGTTCTAACCCAAGGAAATCTTCCATAGAATGTATCCATTGTGGCTAGACTCATTATCGGGATAGAGGAATTTTTTTGCGTCTGCAGTTATAATTTTACTTCACCACAATCACAATGGTGGTGATCAAGTAGCTAAGGTGCTTGGTACATGATGGGTGTCTTTGGCTGGAGGAGCCCATACTCATCACTGATATGCTGATCCATAGGTCATTCGACTATCATACACAGGGGAAACTCTGTCCATGGCATGTGACAGAAACGCCAACAAGCATGGCCTCACAGAGGCCATGAAGGAAAAGTTCAAACTAGTAAAGAAGCCATGAGGCTATGCCATTATGAGTATCGCTAACCCTACGATTAAAGTGGAAACACAACTCTTGGCAGGGAAGGTCAAGCAAAAGTGTCACACAGATGAAGTGTTGGTACCAAGCGTAGCTTTGGCGGCCCAATGCATGGAGAGAGTTCAATTTAATTGGCTGAACTACCTCTACGGTGAGTCCTCACGAACTGCCACAAGACACAAGATCTCAGCAAGCCATTTCATAATGCATGGCTCTTGCTATCCATAGTGCTGGAAGCATTGGAGCTACCCAAAGACAATTATTTTCCTCCAGTTGTGTTGGACCTACGAGAGGCAATGAAGTACGCTTCACTGTGGGTGACTAAGGATCCTCAGCAGATAAAGGACAACAAGATCTTTTGGATCTTGATGGAGATGAACATGATATGGCCATCAAACGCAAGCCATGGTTGTTGCCTACCAATTTTGAAAAATTGCAGGAGTATGTGGAATTCAAGGATGGCTTCTACCATTTCTCAATATGGGCACAAAATGACTCTGAGCAGAGGTGGCATGACTTGCCCTATTTGTCAACAGATGACGTGATCGATGCAGTCCTTGACCATTGGCTCGCAGAGTGGCACGCTGCCTCAAACATGGCTATGTGATCGAGCAAGTCCACTACATAATGTAAGAAGGAGGAGGCCAATCTGAAGATGTCACAATTGGCCACAAAAAAGAAAAAGGATGCCAACAACAAGGCTAAGGCAAAATGCACTATCGTGTAGCACTCTGGTGGGAAAGCAGGAGAAGAGGAGTGTGGCTCTAACAAAGGTTAGAATTCACCTTTACCAGAAACAAAGGAAGGAGAGGAAAAGAAGATCAAGCAGGGATGATCGAACCAAGAGACAAATCTGTTCCATATCAAGCGCACTAGAGGATCAAAAAAAGTAGGGTCATGAAAGAAGTAAAAGGCTACCAAGATGTCTTTGGATCTGATCACCCTAACAGAGGGGGATCTAAATTCTATAGGGGATACAGTCTGAGATGCCACCATCGAACTACTACAACATTTTGAGTAACAATAGTACCAGGTGTTGGGGGCAATTTAGATGGCTCTATGTGAGTTGTAGATCCATGCATCACAGATTCAGATGAGTGCAGTGTTCACCAGTTTGGCCCTTGGCACCTCAGAAGATGCAGGGATGTTGTCAGCAAGGGACCCTTGAGCCATAGTGCTGCCAGATGGAGTATTGATGATAGGGATTGAAGCTAATAGGCCTGCTATCAATGCCCTCAAGGGAGTGGGACTTAACTAGCTAGGGTTTCCTAGTGAGGCGGTTCACTTTCTCTAAGATGGCATGATTGCGGAACTTTGAGCACACGAACAACACGCTTTGTAGGTGATCAGTGAGAAAAAGGTCAATAATTCTTAGCTAACTATACAAAGAGACTTCATTGTTAATCTTGTGATAGACCTGATAGACAAGAATTAGTGCATAATCAAGGTTGTGGATGAGGCATGCAGAACTGTCACAGAGCTAGCCATTCCTGAGGCTGAGCTAGTAGATGTGTGGGTTTGGAAACTCATTGCGGGAGTGTGCGATGCATGTATAGAGTTGGAAAAGGATCAGCTGGAGCTGAACCTAAAAATTGTAAAATTGCAGTTGAAGGCCCAACCTTCGACTTTGCCGGACGTCAGGGAGCAGTGCACGATTGTCGTGACAAATGCATTAGAAGCAATAGCAAGTGTAGTGACAAACTATGTGATGCTTTTTGAGGAGTCACTTGAGGTACTCACCAGCTTGCAAGAAGACCCCAATGTGAAGAGGCTCGAGATAGAAGTGAGGGAACTACAACAATTCTATGACAAGGTTAAAGTGACATCGCACACTGTCGCCATCACGTAGAGACTTGCAAAGCTACAAGAGGCTAAGGCATTGAAACAATAGGTAGATACATCTCAGCACAAGGAAGTTGTGCCGAACACTCGCTTGAAGCCTTGGGTGGACGAGGCCTATGTGATCACAACCATCATTGAAGGCAAGCTTAGTAGTCTGTAGGAGACTCAGTAGAAGTTAGATGCTGATAGCACAGGACCAGCAACATAACAGTTGGTTGAGGAAATGAAGCAGGCAACAATGTAGTGTGTCGCTGAGGTAGCAGTTTTCCGAGTCTCCAAATGAGTGCGCAGACCCCTGCAGCTATGTGTGAGGGTGGTTAGAGTGTGTATTGGAAATCTGAATCATCAATAAAGAGAAGTGTTCTAAACTTACTGTGTACTTTCCATCTATGTAAGCGTTATTTTACTTCTCTTATAAATGTTGTTATTATGCTATGTTGAATGTCGGGTTTAAGATATAATGTTAAGTTAGTGCGTGAAAATATATTTTTCCATATGTTACATAAACACAAGTAATAATATATTCTTACGTGAAGATAATCTTAATTTCATGGTAAATTTGGCAAATACTTAAGATAATTTGGGAAATAAGACAGTAACCTTGTTACAGAGGCACGTAAGTGCCTGAATCCTCATCTAGGGTTGCATAAAGAACAATCTGATACCTTCGTGGAGGTTCTAAAGGATGGGAGAAGAAGGAAAATAGATAAGCCCTAAGGGCTTATCGATCTACATGAATACAGGGGTTAGGGTATAAGATCAACATCACGAATGTCTCAGGGTGGAGAAACTTGGTTCCTGAATCCCTCCATATTGATTTGGGTGAGACTTCAATTGGTGCTCCATGGATTGATGCCCAAAGGGCTAGTAGTGTAGGGATTTGCTCTACTTCTTAACACTGAACTTGGATCAGGGTCCATCAAGCCAACACTCCCTTTCTGTTACCAAAATTGTAGCAAAGTCAAAATTAACCCTCCACAAATTCTCCTCATCTTGAACAAGAGTCTTCCCGATCTCCACAATAATTGAAATTTAGTCAAATTATACAAAACATGGTCAAGGAAAAGCAACTTTAAAAGAGAATTGCTCGATCTAGAAGAAATAGGCACAAAAGTTTCCTAAGAATGCTACCTTCGTTGATTTGGAAACCAATCTTGAGCTATCGTTGAAAAAATAACAAACACCAATCTCAGGGAGCTTCTCGTTATCATGGTGATAAAACCTATTGTGATGGTTCTTCTCTGAGTAATTCTCATTTCAATGAACTTATTACCAATATCTATTAGTAAAAACAATATATGGTTACTATTCCTTGTTTGGAATATCAGGTCAACAAATTAATCTATGAAAACAATCAACTCAAAGTCTCATTCTAAGTGAAGGGCAAACCTAAAGAACAAAAATCACACAGTGTCAAGTGTAACACCCAGTCAAAGGACACTCACATCGTGATTAAATTGTTGAATCTCAAAATCACGATTTCCTCATAATTAGAAGGATCAAATGTAGATAAATATTGAATTTTTTTTTGCCTATACATGTGGAGTGTTTTGGTATACTTCATTTTATCTTTTTCTTTTTAAGAAAAGGGCACTACAAAATCAAATATTCTATAATAGCCTCATTTCAACATTATTATGATATTGTTTAATTTTATTTTGTCTCTATGATAGGTCTCCCACGTATGCAAGAAATTTGTCTTGAACCTTATGATCCAGGATACTCTCAACTACCACGTTCCTATTCTTAGCTATGTATAGAAAATTTGTCTGCCATTTTTTCCATTTTAGATTTTTCACTCGGACAAGAGGCCTAGAAAGAAAAAAACTTTTATTTTTAAAATCCACTATCAAAAACAATTTCTAGTATTAGTTTGATAGCAAAAGGCTCAGAGCATATGTATATATACGATCGATTTTGATGAAAATGGGAGGGGGGTGGGTGTTGGGACCCTATACTACTATTATATCCTCTTATTTTTATTGGTGTGCCTTTGTAGTCACCATATTGTTATTATTGTGCCCATATAAGATCACTATTGTTATTGCTGTGGCCTTACATTATTATTGTTATGTAGGCTCTAATTATATTGTGACCCCTTAGGCTATTATATACATAAAGGAGGTTTTTTCACTTGTATCATCTAAGAATTGTTCATTTATGTAATGTAACGGAGGTTTCCCCCTCGAAGAGGATATTTTGAAGTCGTTGATCTATCTCTTTTTTGATTTGGTTACATAACATTTAGTATCAGAGCTTTGGATTCTAGGGTTTTGCTTCTTCAAACATGTCGTCATAGAATTTTCACTATATAAAATTTTCTACGAAGCTTTAGAAGCTAAAATTATAACCATGAGGAGCCAGAATTGTGATGAAGTTCATATAAAAAATTCATATGTTTTCTCACTATATTTTCAGAGATATGATTCAAGGAAATTAGGATTTTTCCAGGCTCCAAAATTCCATCTCAAACAAGTGACCTAGGGAAAATCATCATAACATTCATTCTCATCATAAAAAGTGAAGGAAATATGGTGGAATGTAGTTTTTTGAGTATCATTTTCAGTGTTGAAGGTCGAACAAGGGATACGTGAAACTTCGTACAAGTTCTCTCTACTGAACTAGTCTATAATTAAGTCATCGTGGGAGATTAGGAATAGGTATTTCTTGAAGAATCCAATATTGGCCTGACCTATTGGGTTGAAAAGAAGACTCAAAGGGATACTACGTAACATAATTTTAGATCTTGGATATTCACAATTACATGGATGCAATAGTTGAAATAGATAGCTCCTAAAGAGGAAGAAAAAGGTGTGTGTTTCCTAAATTTTGCATAAATTTTGCTTGAAAAATCAGTTTGAAGTGATTCAAAGGGCATAATGAAGAATAAAAAATCATTGTTTGATTATAAAATGAATCGAAGAAAGAAAATGGAAACACTTTGTAAGAGACTAGAATGTCTACTATGACACATGAAGAAGAGGAAGAAATGCAACATGATATATCAAAATTACGAGACCAAGTGAAACAAATCTCGCTCTCGCAAAGAGCATCCAAAAATGAAATGGGAGCTAAGATGAATGGTTTGAAGAATGGTTTAGAATTAGAAATGGAAGGTTTGAAGGATGGTTTAAAAGCAAACATGGAAGGGTTGAAAGAGGGTTTGACAATGTTGCTTCAAGGAATACTTCCCAATGGCTAAAAGATATTAGATGAAACTCATGATGAGAATAAAAGAAATGTTAATCATGTTTTCATAGAATCTAACACTGGATTGAAGACCAACCATATTCCAAATATCGATATGAGGAAGTTTAATGGAATGGATCCAGTAACATGGATACTACAAATGGAGCAATATTTTGATCTACATAATGCACAATACACACAAAAGGTGCATTGCAACTTTATATTTAGAACCCAATCAGTTTGTATGGTATCAATGGCTTTGTTCTTGTAAAAAACTTGTCATTTGGTCAATTTTTACAGAGGAAACTATAGCACATTATGAGGATACAAAGAGAAAAACCTTCTTTAGCCAATTGATAAATCTCAAACAAAAGGTTTCAATGGTAGAGCGCATTGAGGACTTCCAAAAATTGAATATAAGGGTAAATGAGATTTTATAGGAATATATTATTGATTTATTCATAGGTACTTTAAAGGATAACATCCAACATAAGGTTCACCTTAGGGGACTTGACTCATTGGAGAAAGAATTCAGGGTGATAGGAAAAGATGAAAGAAAAATTATGGCAACAAGGAAGTCTACCACTGACAACTATAAAGATGAAAATGTTGCTGCTCCTAGCTTTCCAAAACCTACAAGTTGACATCAAAAAAATTGGAAGAAAAGAGAGAAAAAGGGCTTTGTTATAGTTTTGATAGAAAATATACTAAAGGTCATAAGTGTGCCGAGAAGAAATTATTTTATATGGATTGTGAAGGGGAGGAACACAAGGAACAAGAGACTTCAAAAGACAAGTATATACACCAAGAACCAACACTAGAGAAAGAAGAAATGAATCTAACCATATCTTGTAATGCATTGGCAAGAATTACCACTCTTTATACTCTCAATATAGAAGGACATATCAAGAAGAAAAAAGGTAATAGTGCTAATTGATTTGGGCATTACCCATAATTTTATTCATTGAAAGATAGCCAAGGAATTGAATTGCTTCATATATCTAGCAATAGAGTGTCAATTGATGGTTGCAAATGGAGGAACTATAAATTTCTATGGAAAGTTCCATAATATGAACCTAATGATGGGGTAATATGTATTGAATAGTACAATGCTTTGCATTCCAATGAGTGGTGCTGATGTTGTTCTAGGGGTCCAATGGTTACAATATTTGGATATGATAGCTTTTAATTTTCAAGAACTTTTGTTGAAATTATTTTGGGAAAGAAATGAGGGTATCATAGGGAAACCAGGAAATATAATCAATTATAATGGCATGACAAAGCCTCTAAAGAAATAAAAATGGGGCGTAATTGCACAATTGTGCTCACTATATATTCAAACATCGAGATCATCTAGTTCTCAAGGTCTCCAAAAAGACTTGGATGATAATTTCAAGTTATTTGAGACTCTCAAATAAATCCCACCTATTCGTGATGATGTACATGCTATTAATTTAATTCTAGGAAGCATTCCTCGAAATATCATGCCTTACAAATATCCCTATGCCCAAAAGAGTGAAATTGAATGTATGGTTGTAGAAATGCTAGAGGCCGGTATAATTCAACCCAATCAAACTTCTTTCCCTACTCTAGTAGTATTAGTGAATGATAAGGATGGAACATGGCACATGTGTCTGGATTATGGGGAGCTCAATAAGATCACTATTAAAGACAAATTTCCCATTCCTGTCATTGATGAATTTTTGGATGAATTACATGGAGAGATTTACTTCATCAAGTTGAATCTTCATTCAAGATATCATCAAATTAGAATGAAGGCTAAAGACATTCTGAAAATGCCATTCAGAACTCATGAGGATCATTATGAATTTTTGGTCATTCCTTTTGACCATACCAATGCACCTTCTACACTTCAAATGAATTCCATTTTCAAACCCTTCCTTAGAAAATATGTATTAGTATTTTTTGATGATATACTAATAAACATCAATTCTTGGAAGGGTCATATTCAACATGTTGACAAGGTGCTCAAACTATTGGAGCAGAAACAATTTTATGCAAAAGTCACCAAATGTTTCTTTGGAGTACATGAAGTGGAATATCTAGGCCATATTGTATCTCATGAGGGCATTTAGGTAGACCCTAACAAAATTAAAGCCATTAAGGAAAGGAAAATCCCAACAACCATAAAGCATCTTTGAGGATTTCTTGGGTTGCCAGGGTATTATCGCAATTTTGTTAAGAATTATGGGAGAATAATGACACCTCAAACAACATTAAAGAAATATGCATTGTCTTGGACTCCATAAGCAACTAAGGCCTTTAATCATCTTAAAGAGATAATGTTCCAAGCACCAATCTTAGCTACGCTAGACTTCACAAAAACCTTTATTGTGGTGTTATCACAAAAAAAATTGATCATCTAGCTTAATTTACTAGATGGATTGAAGTACACCATGTAAAGCCAATTTTACCATAGTAAAATTGCTTTCACTCTCAAAAACTATGTAATAAACCACCTTTATTAAGTAATGTATAGTTAAACCCATGAAGAATAATTAAATAAATCACTATTTATTTGATTTTCTTCTAGGAATAATTAATTAAACCATTGTTTTATTACTATTCCTTGTCAAATTTGACCCAATCACGAAAAATAAATGGATAAATCTTTATTTATCTTATTTTTATCTAAGAATAATTAATTATTATTATTTGTTAAATTTGAATAAATCCCTTAGGAATAATTAAATAATTCTTTATTTGTTTATTATTCCTTAACTAATTCATTGAGATAATAAATAAATCATTTATTTATTTATTATTTCTAAATAAAAGTTTAAATACTTCTTCCCTCCTAAACAAATATAATAAAATATTCCAAGGGGTCATTCCAAGAATGGGATCAATAATATTTTATTATTGCTCATTATTTGAGGATAACTCAATATTTTGTTATAAGTAGAAGGGTTTTCCATTCATTATTCACTTTTGATTATTTTCATTGTTGCACTCACTATTGTAACTATGATTATTTTCATTGTCGCACACCATATTTTTGATGGATTTATGCATTATAGAGGAGAGAGACTCTACAAAAGTTGAAGACATTTGAGGATAGCCAAGAACCCATCCCATAGAGGGTGATTGGTAACATTTATTTATTCTCTTCATAGGTGTTATTATAAAATTATTCTTTACATATCTGGTTTCCATTAGATAATTGGGGTTATTACTCTTTATTTCACTATTTCACTATGATTGTAGCATAGATCATAATTTTGGTAGGTTTTGTTTCTATCAATAGTTGTAGATCTACAATGTTTAGTAGTCTTTTCTATTGTTGAGATTTTTTGTCATCCACAATCTTAAGTGGGTACTTTTCGTACCTCATTGAGAAGAAAACACTACAACAAATTGGTGACTCTGCTGGGTTTTATACTTCAAATCTAGAAACCTGGGTGACTTTTGGTTTTCAACGTAGGTCTTCTTCCTTTCTCAATTCTATTAATGTTTCCTAGTGTTTTAACCATAGGTTTGATAAGTTTCTAACTTTCGTAAGCTTTCTAGTCATTTCCGTAGGTCATAAGAACCAGTCGCAACAAAGGAGACTTTTTTTTCTGAAATTTGTAGACCAGAAATCTCAGAGTAGAAATCGCAGTTTTTAGGCCAAAAGGTGTGATCTGGGCTCCAAAATGTAGCTTTCTACTGAAAAAGTGTGATTTCATCAAAAAAAGACTAAAACCTGCGATTTCTAGGTTTTAGGGTTTTTCCCAGATCTGTTTTTTGGGTTTTGTTGAGAGATGTCTGTTGGGTGCCTGACCTCTGTCTCATCCTGCTTAAGCCTCGATCCATTATATTTTACTCATCGACGACAAATTTAGCTTCCCTTAGTGCTTCTAGTACACTTCTGCCTTTCTATGAGGAGTTTAATAGAGTGAGAAGTCTGAGTTTTTGAAGGACTTTCAGCAACGTTTTCCAAATCTGTAACCTTTTGTTTCAGATCTGATAAGATAAGTTGCTGACATCCAAATTTTCACATTTATGCTTGCTTTTTCATTCCCTTAGGGTCCCATTGGTTGCACTAGGTGTTTCACCCATCTCCCTATCTTTTTGCAACAATATTCCCAACTGGTTTTTGTTGTTGCTACACCACTTTCCAACAGCTTAGAGTCAATTGATCCCAGTCAGACCGACATTCATATATCTTGACCATTTTAGTTTATTTTTCATTGGTTTAGCCACCTAGCCATATAGTGTTTGAAAACCTGGTTTGGGTGGGGTTTAGTTAATTATTTTGCTGCTTATTTTATGTTATTTATTTCATTTTACTTGCAGCAAATCCTTTTCCTTTTTTTAGAAACACGGTCTGGGCTTAATCAATTAATATACCTGCACACACTTGCACACCTTAAGCGAAGGGAACTTGGTTTACACCACCAATAGAAGTCTTAACATAATAAATTTATCTCGCTACATCAGAGATAGAAGATATATTGTTGATATCCCTTCACCCTTTCCATGTTTCACATGTCCTTCCATCATTGTGCCACCTAGCCATGAGTCTTGGAGACTAATAGGCCTTAAACTTCAGTTTCCAGTTGGGTGTATTACTCCTCCTTGTTGGGTTCGAGTTCATAGCCCTCTCATTCCCCATCTTGACTCTTCTCTTGATTCCTCATCTGACTCTGAGCCTCCTTGACCACATATCGTCACCATGTCTAGACCCATAGCTGGTGTAGAAACCCAACCTAGTGGTGGCTCTGGTTCTACACCGATAATCATCGCAGGTGGAACAGTCTCACGAGCCATTTCACCAGTCCCCAACCTCCCCTTTATGGCTGGGTTAAGTCTACCGGCTATTAACCAGTTGTTAAATGACCCCATACACCATGATGCTGGTTGGCCCTCTATGCTAACTAAGATTCCCTTAAACATCCCAAAGTTTAAGGGTATTGCTCGAGAGGATCCTACCAACCATGTTCGATCCTTCTACAGGTGGTGTTCGTCCAAATCCATAACCGATGACTCCATTGGTCTTCAGCTCTTCCAACGCACGTTCACTGGGGATGCTGCAAAATGGTATGTAGACCAACCTCCCACCTCTCATTCCTTTTTCGCGACACTTGCTAAAGTGTTATTTTCCTATTTCTAGTTACTTCTATGGTACAACACCAGTACTAAGCTTTTGACCACATTCTATCAATCCTCCACTACCCGCCTTTCTGACCATGTTCAAGAGTGGCATCAAAGAAGGAGCACATGTTGTGCCTCGCCTTTCGAAGACCATGTTTATCTAGATTGGTTTCTGAAGAGCCTTTTATCCCCCATCAAGAAAGATGTTGTGTCCCATTTTCCTCAGATTGAGAAATAATCTCCCCAAACCACTCCTGGATATGATTTGATTTATAGTCAATCAAGCTATGTCTATACTGTTATTCCAGACCTCCCTCATCCTAACAGTGCTAATGCACCTGAGCATCTCACACCATGGACAGTATTATTGGATCCATTTCACACACTTCGCCATATTCTCAACAGGGCTATGGCTACTCATTGTGGGGCACTAGTTCTTCCAACATTTATGTCCCTCTTGCTAGTAACATGTTTCCAGGGCCCCAACCTGCCTACCAGATGTTGCTCCTTCTTATGCACATCCTGCTGCTCTAACTCCTCAAGCATTAACAGTGCAGCCTCCCATGCATCTTAAGCCCCAAAATTTTCCACCCCCTCTGGGTTAGGCATTTGCAGAGCAGAGTGATACCAAACCCCAGAATTTGAAAATAAAGAATAAGGGGAAGGGTAACAAGGGTAACCAAGGTAACCAACCTAGTGAACTGCAGGGGAACCAACCTAACACCAACAACTAGCAACAAGCCAGCCAACACAAGAAAAACAAGGCTATTCATACGAATACGACTTATGCATGTTGTGGTTTACATGGCCACTACACACATGAGTGTCCCCTTTTACCCAAAACGTGCCAACTATGGGAAGCCCAATTAGCTTCTCGAGGTCAACAATTGCCTCAGAATGCCACACCACCTCAACCGACTGTACTCAAAAATCCTCTCCCTCAGCAAGGGTTTGTTGCTACTTAACCCTTGCCAGGTCAAGTAGCCCACCTACCCCAACCTTCTGGTCCCAGTGACTACCAGATCCGGATGATGAACTCTGATGAGGTTAACCCCTCCAATATCAACCTACAAACTCAGTTGCACCAATATGACAAGCCCTCCACTTCATTAGTTGCGGAGTCCAAAACCAAAGTGTTCTCTGAGCCTCTTATGACACCAAATGGTCCTTTACAGATCCCTCAACCCAAAGTTGAGGCCATTCCCAAGATCCCAAAGGGACCATTACACTATAATGAGGCTTCTAGCAGAGCTACCCATACATACAATATAGTAGATGACTTGACGCAATCACTTGCTGACATGTCAACACTGGAAGTCTTCCAGTCATGCCCTTCCCAAAAGGAGGCCCTACTAATTGTTTTGGGTGTAATGGACCCTTCCGATGATTGCTTGGTTTTCTTCTCAATTGATACATTATAGCATTTCCCATTGTCTTCATTTGTTGCTTTCCACATACCATTTAGAGTCCATAATGCCATCATCTCCAGATGCATTATTGATGAATGTGCATCCACCTATGTGATGTTCATTGCTATTTTGAAACAACTCAAGCCACCTGAGCTGTCCCCCTCCACCATCACCTTGCGTATTTGGGATGGACACTCCTCCTAGCCCCTTGACATGTATTGCAACTGTCGAGTGACCCTTGCAGGAATGACTGTCCATGTTTATATCAAAGTCAACGATGCCCCTTTGGATGACAATATTCTCTTAGGTTGTAGTTACACATATGCCATGTCACTTGTCACGTCTATGGTGTTCCGCAAGATGTGATTCCCCCATGAAGGGAAGATAATTACCATTGATTAGTTGACTTACTACGAGCCGACATCTGTGACCTCCCCCAAGTCCATCATCTCGTTGGTATCCAATAAACAGTCGTCTGCAACTTGCACCAGTGTCACACACCCAAAGTCTATAAATATTCCTCATTTTTGGTTGCCTTCATGGTCCTCCCCCTCCCATTTCTAAACCTACTTCCATGAGTGTTTTCATGTTAGAACCTAGCATCATGTTGTTGCTCTTCTAGTTGCACCCTCTGGACCCACTCCCCTAAGACCTCATTCGTTTTTGGGTGCCTCTCCTATGTTCCCTTTAGGAACTATTCCTCTAGGACTCAACCATCCAGAAGCTATTCTGTTGGGGAATTATCCTGTCATCCAAATAGCTTTCTTATTCCCCCCTTTGGGAGTGTTTTATGTACCTATTATGGCTTCATTGGTCCTTCTTAACATGACTCTCAGGATCCCAGTATGGTACATCAATTCCCCTGCGAACATTATCCCTGGTTAGCCAAGACCATATCACACGTTGACCCCAGTTCAACTAGTCTCCATGACCCCTGTCACTACTTCAGAACCATCACAACCTAAACAGGAACCAACTCCTATTGTGAAAGAAACTGGCCACGGGAGCAAAGCCAAAAAGGAAGATTTAATGGACAAGGCTCCCCAAGCTCCTCCAACCCCTAAGGCCCCAAAGTCGTGTGATTTATGTGAAGTTATTGGACATGCCACCAACAACTCTCCTGAACTTCCTCAACTTAAACCTTTGGTTCATGAAGCATTTCCTGATTCGAATATTCCAGAAGTCCATGTTGACATACCTTTCCACCCCAAGAAACTAAAAATTCTTCACACAAACCACCCTTGTGTACTTTGTGATCTTCATGGTAACTATTCCCATTGTTTTCCTCATCTTGACGAGTTTCGTGATTAATTTGGGGTGATTTGTGAATACGATGCAACTCGTAGTAGAGTTGCTACTCCTCTACCTATGGATTCTGGTACCACCAGTCAACTAGAATAGGGAAACTATGGCCCCTCTATTGTGATCCCCTCCCCAAATGTCAAGATGACAAACACCACATGCCTCATCCTTTACCTGTCATCATCCCTGAGTTCCTCGCTGGAAAACATTCCTGAGGTTGATGCATGCATTTCTATCAAATAGAATATGATGTCTCGACATCAGTAGACCCTTCATCTACTAGTCTGTCATCTACCATTCAAGATGATGTGAATGTGAACCTTATTACCCAGGTTTATGCACCACATAATGTTACCGCATCATGTAGTCAACCTTCCTCCTGTCCACCCATCTCCCAACCTGATGAAGACACCATAGAAGCTATGCCTACCCTTGATTATCCCTACACTTGAGTAAGGGGGCATTTCTCCAAGAGGATTTCAAAGGCCATCTCCTTCCTAATTCTGCCAATGCGCTCTACCTCCAGAAATGTTTCTCATAACACATCCCTTTGATTTGCATGTCTTTATTTCTTCCATGTAGTTAGGTAAATTGCGTCATCTCATCCATTGTCTTTTTCACCTTTTAGATGGATCCATCATCCACACCATATATCATCCATGCCGATGGTGCGAGTCACTTCTTCCTGAATCTAGTCTCAACAACCCAGGCCATTTTTACCCCCTTGCATACATTAATCCTGTCAAATGTCATGTGCATTGGATCTTCCACCAATAATAAAGCCAAATATGATGCAGAGATAAATTTGTTAGTCGATGCCCTCGCTCATTGCATCCTTCATCTTCATGTTCATTTAGATTCCTTACTACTTGTCATCCAATTGAATCGTGTGTTTCATATGCATAACCAAGTCCTATTTAGAAAATATCTATGAGTGAAGCTACTGATATGTGAATTTGAAACCATTACATTTAGTCATGTGCCTGGAGCTCAAAATAACTATGTAGATACCATTGCAAACAACATTCTAGATTGGCATTTATCACATGTATACCATAGAAGATAACCACACAAATGGTGAGCCATCATCTTCATATAAAATTCATAATCACATTATGTATCATAAAAGTATTTGGAGCCCTTATCTCTAAATACATCCAGTATGCCCATAGCATACTAGGAGGGGCACATTGGCCCCTACATTTGCATTGGAGGATCTCGTGCGAAGTTGGGATGAGATGCTTGAATCCCTTTTTCGAGCACTCGGAACACTATGGCACTCCATAAACGCCTCCTGCTAGGGGGCATCATTCCCACCATTGCATACCAAATCATCATCCCATGCCTGGAGGCATGATGGTTCTCCCATGGAAATACTCTCAATTAAGTCTTGGCCTAGATCCCATTGAATCTAGGTATGATTGATTACCCTCCCATTGCTTGGATAGTTTGTCATACCAGCCTCTCCAATGAGACATATGCACAGCACATATCGTATATGTTTGATACCATATCTTCAAATATTCTACTCTATGTCAACATAGTCCACATGTTTGAATTAGTGGGTGAGAATGATTCTAGACCTCCTCTAGTAGTTCATTCTCGTTTTCCTCTCCCCTTAATTCTTCATGAGGAACCATCATTCCAAGAAGCATTAACACCCTTTTTAAACAAGTAAGGCCACTTGCCTAAAAGTTGTAGATCCTAATTATGATGGTTGGTTTATTTGCTACGATCTTCATAGCTCCATTTGATGAACCTTTAGAACCATTTGAAAGCTCTCACTGAGCTCTAAAATGGGTCTTCTTTAGTTTCATATGATTTGACACCTCACTAGGAAACCATTTTTCCAAGAAGGTCACTTCGCCGCCCCTCAAAATCGACTTTCATCATAAAGTGACACTTGTACTTTGAGTTCCACTTCCTCTTAATACTTGTTGTATCATATGTCGATTTTCATCATTAGAAACCATCATTTACTCATGTTTTCATGGTCCCCATTAGGCCTAGTCTATGTGGCAACGTCATCGAGTCACCCTTGTTCATAGCATCTGCGATGAGTCACCCTTACATCCTTGGAGTCTATTTCATGTCCCATCGTCTCATGTCATAGTATTCCATCCATATTTTCATATCGTCCATCACGCGTTGACCATTTTGGCCTCCAGTCATGTTATCCCCATCCCCTCTGGAGTTGGGTCAGTTGTTGCTAAGTCAACCCTGAAATTTATGCTCTGACAAGGGTAGTTATCTGTTTGTCCCTCAATCCCCTTTTCCCCATTATCCGTGGTGTCAGTCCATCAGTCACATTATTATTTTCCCTTGTGCTTTAGTTGAGGTTCCTCATTTCCTCATCTATCGCGAGCCCTATTTTGTCAACATCAGTTCATTTATTCCAGAAGAATGACTTAGAGGGCGTTGTATCTTGGTTCCAGCTTAAATTATTGTTCAGTGCCTTGGATCAAGAAGAGTGTCTCATTATTTCCCTTTGACTTGGCCGTTTCATGTTCGTGATCCATACACTTGATGGTCCAGTGATGCAGCATATTGTACCAGTGATTCCCACATATGTGTGAGATGTTTCAGAACTCATGAGGGGGTGGCCCTTCAGGTACCCCCCCACATGCTCAGATTCATACCTACTATGCTACAACCTCAAATGCAATTCCGTAGAGTTGATGGGTTCAATTCCTACCAATCGTAGTGTTCATAGCATGCACGTCTCCTCCAAATGCTCCATTTAGCTTTGCAAAGACCTTTCTTGTTCAGCAGGGCTTCTTTGGTTGTTCTACCCTCCCTCCCACCCATTTTTTGAGGGAAGGGACTTTGTGTCTCATGTACTAAGTTAATATTGTATTCAGTCCTCACTCATGTTTTTACCAGGAGCATTATGTATATGGGACACATTGTATTATTTTCTGGCTTTGTTATGCCAGCGTGTCATGTATCATTCAACACATACTTTATTGCTTAGGTTTATATTTTTGGGTGAACCATTATTTTTGTACTATGCTATCTCGGTGAGTATGGGTATGCCTCCCTCGCCTCATTGAGGTCCAGTATCACAACATAAAAGGAGACTTCGTCTCACCCCCTCTGTCACTATCCTCTCTCAACTTCAACTTCATTGATCTCTCTCTCTCTCTCTCTCCCCCTCCCTCCTTGACTCCCCTATGTTGTCTAAATGATTGTGTCTTTACAACGTACTTTGGTCATATGTTTTGCTCCTAACACTGGTACGTTAGGGGGAAATCTGTTATCACCAAACAATTGATCATATAGCCTAATTTACTAGATGGATCGAAGTACACCATGTAAAGCAAATTTTACCATAAAAAAATTGCTTTCACTATGAGAAATTACCTAATAAGCCACCTTTATTAAGTAATTTATAGTTAAACTGATGAAGAGTAATTAAATAAATCACTGTTTGTTTGATTTTCTTCTAGGAATAATTAATTAAACCATTGTCTTATCATTATTCTTTTCAAATTTGACCCAATCATGAAAAATAAATAGATAAATAATTATTTTTCTTATTTTTCTCTAAAGATAATCAATTAATCAGTAATTAATTATTATTCTTGGTTAAATTTGACTAAATCCCTTAGGAATAATTAAATAAATCTTTATTTGTTTATTATTGCTTAACTAATTCATTGAGATAATAAATAAATCATTTATTTATTTATTATTTCTAAATAAAAGTTTAAATACTTTTTCCCTCCTAAACAAATATAATAAAATATTCCAAGGGGTAATTCCAAGAATGGGATCAATAATATTTTATTATTGCTCATTATTTGAGGATAACTCAATATTTTGTTATAAATAGAAGGGTTTTCCATTCATTTTTCGCTGTTGAATATTTTCATTGTTGCACTCATTGTTGTAACTTTGATTATTTTCATTGTCACACATCATGCTTTTGTTGGGTTGATGCATTATAGAGGGAGATACTCTACAAAGTTGACATTTGAGGATAACCAAGAACCCATCCCGTAGAGGGGGACTAGTGACATTTATCTATTCTCTTCACAGGTGTTATTATAAAATTACTCTTTACATATCTGGTTTCCATTGGATAATTGGGGTTATTTCTCTTTATTTCACGGTTTAACTATGATTGTCGCATAGATCAGAATTTTGCCAGGTTTTGTTTATATCAATAGCTACAGATCTATAATGTTTAGCAGTCATTTCTATTATTCATATTGTTTTTTATCCACAATCTTAAGTGGGTTGTTTTTGTACATCATTAAGAAGAAAATACTACAACATGTGGAATGTGATGCCTCAGGAAATGGAAATGGTGATGTTTTAATGCAAGAAGGAAGACCCATTACTTTTGAAGTTCATCAAATCAAAGGAAATTATCTACGTAAACCTATTTGTGAGAAGGAAATGTTGGAAATATTGGATGCACTAAAGCAATGGTGACCTTACCTAATGGGAAAAAACTTCAAGGTAAAAATAGATCATGATAGTATTAATACTTTTTGGAACAAAGATTATCTTCATAAGAGCAACAAAAATGGGTCACATATATGTTGGGTTATGACTTAGAAACCATCTACAAAAAAGGGAACCAAAATGTTGTTGCAGATGCACTCGAAGAAAGGATGAGGACATGGAATGATTTCTTTGTGCCATTTCAATTATCTAACCAAATTGGATAACCAAATCAAGCGATCAATGGAAGAGTGATGAAGAAGTGTGGATTCTCATTCAAAAGTTGTAGCAAGATTCTAGTAATCTGATACATTTAGTTGGAAAAACGATTCATTATGGTAGAAATATCACTTATACCTTTGTAATAATTCCAAACTCAGACAAAAGATTCTTTTGGAATTGCACACCTCTCCCTTAGGAGGGCACTCAGGATTTTTAAAAACTTACCACAAGGTTAAGAAGAAATTCTTTTGGAAGGGCCTTAAATCTGATATTCAAAAGTTTGTGTCATAATGTTTAGTTTGCCAACAAAATGAAGTTGAGGCACTTAAGACCCTAAGTCTGTTACAACCTTTAGCCATTCCAAGTCAACGTTGGGAGAAGGTTTCAATGGATTTTATCACAGGTTTACCCAACTCAGAAGGAAAGAGCGTGATCATGGTGGTAGTTGATAGACTTACCAAGTACGAAAATTTTTGTGCATTATCTCATCCATTTAAGGCCAGTATAGTTCCTACTGCATTTATGGAAACAATTCAAAAGTTACATGCAAACAAAAATATTATTGTAAGTGATAGAGATCCCATTTTCACTGGAAATGTTTGGACATAATTATTTTCTTGTATAAGTACTCAATTAGCTCGTGGTTCATCTTATCATGCTCAATCTAATGGGAAAATTGAGATAGTGAACAAATGATTGGAAGGATATCTTCATTTATTATCTGATAAACAAACACAATGGGTCAAGTGGTTACCTCTAGTTGGTCATGATATAACACTTCCTTCCATACTACAACGAAAATGACCCCATTTATGGCACTTTATGGATATCATCCACCATCCATCAAACCATCTTTAAGAGAAAAATATAAGGTTTAAGTAGTGTAATATAACATCAAGAATCAAAAACAAGTTCTCCAACTCTTAAACGATAGCCTCACTTTGGCACAAAATTGAATAAAACAATAGGAAAATCAATATCACAACAAAATATTTTTTTATGTAGGCTACTGGGTATTTTTATGGCTACAACCATACAAACAAATGTCCATCAAGCAAGTTAAGAAGGATAATAAATTATCACCAAAGCGCTATTTTCCTTACAAGGTGTTGCAAATTATTAGTATTATGGCATACAAATTGGAGCTTTCTGCATCTTCCCGAGTGCACCCTGGTTTCCATGTTTCATGCTCAACCAAGTTTTAGGTGAGAAGCTCCCAGTTCAAACAATATTGCCAGAACTTGACAAGGAAGGAAAAATCATATTTGAACTTGAAGAAGTCACAAAAACAAGAACCAGATAGTGATGAAATCGATCAATTTCAAAGTATCTCATCAAGTGGAATAACTTGCTCACTGAAGATTCCACATGGGACAATGATGATTTTATACAGAAGCATCCATAACTACTCAAGTGTTCAGGACACCCCTTATTTGAAGGAGAGGGGAATGTTAGGTGCCTATACTACTAGTGTATCTACTTATTTTTATTGTTGTGCTGATTAGTCCCCATATTGTTATTATTGTGCCCCAGAGAAGCCCACTATTGTTATTGTTGTTCCCTTACATTATTATTTTTATGTAGGCTATGATTATATTGTGAACACTTATACTCCTATATATAGAAAGGGGGTCTTGTCATTTGTATCATCCAAGAATTGTTCATTTATGTAATGTAAAGGTGGTTTCCCCCTCAAAGAGGATAATTTTGAAGTCATTGATCTATCTCATTTTTGATACATTTACATAATAGGGGGGAGTTTGGACTAGGAAATGTTAGCTAATTTTGGATTGTGAAATAATTTTAATACAAGACTATTGGCTTGATCACATTGAGTTTGGTTCATTTTCTTTTTACATTCCATGTCCATGTTTAATATCTTCTAATTCTCTTCTTATTTATTTTCAAGGTCTAGAGGATAAATGCCATTTGTTTGATTATTTTATTTGTTAAACAAATGACTGCTCATATTACATTCTTTGTTGATAAAGGATTATTTCAATTCATAATTACTTGATCTGATCAGTGTTCTTCTTAGTGACACATGTCCTAAGAAGTGATATTGATCTAGACATTGTTTCGATCTGAATTTTTGCGAATGTATTTCAGATGATAAATTTGACCCAAAATGTTAATCTCTATTTACAAATTGAGCTAATGTTTAAGTTATAAATGATTGTTTCATTTTTATCATTTATTTAGTTGTTGGTTTATTAATTGTTTTATTAAATCAAAGATTAAAGTAAACAATTTTTGAAAGAGCTCATTTACACTTATCCCTTTCTATTTGTCTTAACGAAGCAATAGTTGTTATTATATATTAGCTAATATTTTCCTTTCTTCTTAATGTAAAATCTGAGAGTAAATAATGTTCATATATGGTTGTCTATGAGAATAAGGAAACTACAATTAACAGTTATCCATTATTTCATAATTTACATAAAGATTTTTATTTTATTTTATTTTTCATTCGTAGTTGCATATATAATTAGAATTTGATTTTATTTCATAATTACTTTTTGTAAATTTTAATGACGATGCATCTTTCTTTTGAGCTAGCTAAGTTATGTTCTACACTATTTTATTTGTTGTAGCATAATTCTATATAGTTTTTATTATATCTTGATTCTATTGTAGAATTATTGTATAATATTTTTTAATTCTAATTTCTAAATGAAATATACAAATTAGAATGACTTAAAATATCGTAGTTCATTAATAGTGAAACATTCATGATTTTCCTTTCATACTCTTATCAAGTTCATGCTCTTTGATTTTCCTCCCAGAATCTGTATAGTTAACCAAATAATTTACCTATAGTTTATTTTAATCATAATACATTGTAGAATTAGTTTATATTAGTGTAGGATAACAATAGTTTAGATTAGGATTAGTTTTCCCTAGATTCACTTCTTCGTAAGAGGAAAGGATCAAAGGCCAACGAAGCCTATAAACCCATAGTGGGTAGTCATACAAAACAAGTGGGGCTATTAAAGAGCCTATGTCTGGGCTATTCCTCCCTTATTAACTTAGGTGTACAATGCCTTCATAAACAAAATGGCACTAGAAGGAGGTCCCATCTGATTTTAAATGGAAAAATTATGTCATAAAAGAAAAAATGTGAGGTAACCTATTGTGAGTAGGAGCCACACAGACCCTCCCCTTGATGAGACTTCAGCTAGCTCTTAGTCACAACTTGAGAAGAATAACAACAAGCCTATTACTCCAGCTAAACCATATACACAAGTTGAGGTCAATGGGGTTCTTCAATTATCTCAAGAATATATCTCTCAAACTAAAGAAAGATTCGAAATAACTTCATTCATTCAAAGAATATTATCTCAACACATAGTCACTCCTCTCAACCTTTACTTATAATATCTCATTGTACTAGATGCACATGAAGACATCCCTTATACTACCATCACCGTAAATGATAGGTTGCATGATATTATTTCTATTGTAATTATTAAGCTCAACTAGTCTACATCTGAGATACCCGTTGGTTATACTATCCAACCAAATTTACTTGGAGGTTTTGATTCTCCTCCTACTCCACCTAGTTCACCATCTTCCTCAAGAAACTCCTTTAGTGAAGAAGGCTCTTTTGAGTCATCAGAATATGAAGGATCCCATAGGATGGAAAAAAATCAAGGTAATCTTGGAAACAAACAAGGAAAGCCACAAAATAATCCTACAACCCTTACATTAGTCAAGATGTTTTTGTTATTCCTAATATGAAACATCCTCTCCAAGGAACCCTCATAAGTTCCTTGCAAAGTTTGACAATGTTTCAAAGTAGCCTATGAGGATCACATCAAAGAATTTATGTTAGATATGAGGAAAAGGAGCCTCTAATATGAGGATATAGTGCGCATGTTTCTCCCCTATGCGTTCGAGGAAAAGGCCACTACACAGTATTTCACTATGTCTCCTCAAAGTATTATTTCAAGGGAAGAATTTCAATATGTGCTTATGAAAAAAATTGGAGACAATAAGCCCCCAAAGGTTTTATTTGATGAATTGCGACACATTAAAATGAAAAGCAAAGAGAAGGTGAAAGAATTCAATGTTATTATTCTTTCATTATAGAACTAAATCCTTGTTGAATATTTGTTGGTTCAAAATCTAATTATCACTTATTACGTGAAAGATTTACCTCATGATATATAAACGCGGGTAAAAATGGCACAGAAACCTACTTTACTGGAAACCTTTGAGGAAGCCTTGTGAGTGTAAAAGGACACTCTTAGTCTCTGTTAGAGTCAGTCTAGTAGCCCTCCACCAGAGATCAAAGCTCTTTGCATTTCATAATTAGGTGTCCCATCAGTGTGATCATGTTGCACTCTGTTAAGCATGCCATAACTCTGCTGGAGGAGCTTGTGTCTTTTATCCCCCTCCTGTTTGGCACTGCTGGTTCAGGGTTGTTTGAGTGAATAAAGTCTTCAAAGAGTCATTTGTCTTGTTTTAAATTTCCAGGTCTTAGGCCTAGGGTTGAGTCAATTTTTGTCTTGAGAGGTCATAAAGGACCAGCAGGCCAGAGGGATGTCTTTCATAAAGCATCATTTCAACAATTCTCACTATTGTATAGCTAAATTTCTACCTTGTTTTCAAAACTCTGTTTTTGAAGGACAAAGGTTATTTTCTCATTTTTTGTAAAAAAAAAAAAAATTTTCAAACTCTCCAAATGTCAAAGTGCAACCTTGGTCTCCTTTGCCAAAGCACCTTCTAAGCTATCCCTGCAAAAATTTTCAGAAGAAATCATCATTTCAACCAATTTTTCAAAGAAAAGAAACCAAAACTCAGAGCCAATTAAATTCAAAAAGTGTCAAAACTCAAAACATTATAAAGTGGGTTCTGGGCAAATGAAAATTTAAAAGAAGCCTATAAAGGCACATCATTCTTCATTTGCAACTCATTTTCCTCTCACAAGCTAAGTGAAACCTTGCAAAGGCGATTTTATGAGTTCTTGAGCAAAGTGGGTAGTTTTGGTAGCACGCTACGCGTCAGGAAGGGTGCGCTACGCATTGGGGGTGCGCTATGCGTCAAGAAGGTTTTCGCAGTGTAATTTTGCAAGGGTGCTATGCATTGAAGGGGCACTACGCGTTGGGAAAGGCACGCTACGCGTTGGGTTTTTCACCCTGTAACTTGCCAGCAAGCACACAAAACCTCTCTTAGCTCAAGAAAATACATGTAAGCTCCTTCTCCATGGTTGTTTTGTTTTTTGCAAGATGAATTTGAAAGAAATATGACAAATATGCCATGAAAATTAAAAGCAAAAAACCCTAAGTTGGTGTCTAAATTTAAAGACCAAGTTTGTTAGGGTTTCAAAGTGATATGCTGCCCAAGGTTTTCCCATTTTGATCCTCCTTTTTTCCCCCATATTCATCAGCATTTCTTTTCAAATTTCCCTTAAAATTCCATAATATCCCTTCACAAAATCCCAAACCCTACTTAATCCCAAAACCTACTTCACCCCAAAACCCAACAACATCATAATTTCCTATGTCCTTTTCCTTCCATAAATTCCTCGTTATTTTCATTTCCCCTAATTCCCTCATGTTTCCCTTTCCCTAACAATTCCCTTGTCTTTATGTCCCCATGGTAACAACATTTGAAAAAGTCAAACAACAATCAATTGTGTGCATAGTCAACATATACATTTCATCCATCCTGTCTTCAAAACCATGTCAAAAACTGAATCAGATTATGAGCAGAGTTATGACAGTGAATCAACACTAGAGGAAGAAGTGCCTCGGAGGCATCACAAGGATGGTAAAGGTGGTTGGCATGTTATAGAGGAGCCCACCTCCTTGGCTTATTTGCAAGCCTGTCCACTTGCAATGTCCTGTTTTCAATACCAATCATGTTTTGAGTATTGTGAGAGGATCTCACAAATTCAACATCACAGAGAATTAGTCCGCTTGTTTGTCCTACATTTGTACAATGGTCATGTGAACCTTGCAGGAGTGGACTTCACACTATCACTCGAGGTTGTTGCTCAAGCAACCGGGATACCAAATGTTGGGGAAGAGTGGACCAAGCACAAGATACTAGGAAAAATTCATTATCAACCATACATCAAACCCAAATGCATGAGACACCTTACTGTTGTTTTTCCTTTCAAATTCCTAAGGGAGGAGTATGCACCCTTGATGAGGCTTATTATGCGCTATTTTACTTGTGAGGGCATATTTTCATGTTTATATTCGTACCATATCCGTTCGTTGATGCATTTTACCCAGGTACGAATGACGAACATTCCATTTTTCATGTGCCGAAATATAGAAAAGATGGTGCCCGTAGTGCAAAGGAAGAACCCCGCACAGCAACTCAAAAGTATATATCATTATGCACTAATCGAGATCATAGTGATGCATCAGTTGGCACAGCAAGGTATTCCATGGGAGGATTTCATTTCTCGCGACTTCTTCACGGTGCCACACCCACCTCCTGAGATTGTCCATGATGAGGGAGGGCCTTCACAACAGTTTGACATTCATGAGGGGCCTTCGCAGCAGTTTGACATTCATGAGACTGAGCGTGTTGACACTCCAACATATGTAACATATCAGAAAGGCCCCATAGCCTTATTTGTAGCTGCACGACGAGTACTATCTCCACCCGGGGTGGAAGGGGTCTCATTGACTTCAACGACATAGCGAGTATTAGCTCCACACCATGTGGAAGGGGTCTCGCCATCCTCTTCAGCATAGGTACAGGTTCAAGACAGGGGCAAGAGGCCCATGATTGTTCAGGACGCAGATGTCATTGACATTGATGCTAGCTCTCCTGCCTCAGAGCTCAAGGAGATCATCTGAGAGCAAAGGGCCAAGAATGAGACATTGCACAAGAAATTTCAGATGGAAAAATGGGTGATTAACTATTTAGAGTAGTGCAACAAACAGTTGGAAGATGAGCACGAGCTTTATGAGCAGCGGAAGATTCGTGAAGACCGGGAATTGGCCCGTAGGAGAACCAGTGATTTGACACCTATCGATCGGGAATCTATGCTCATTCGAGTGAATACTCATTTAGAAAATTTGATAGCCAAGGAAAACAGGGACAAAGATATGCTTCGCCACATGAAAAATCATTATTGGGCACGCATGCATCTGTGCAAAGCAAAAATGAAGGTACTCAAGAGACGATTGGCCAAGGCACTAAAATGAGGAAAAGGCCCAATACACTTTAGATTTTGGCTGAAGCCACCTTGAAGGAGCATGGCACTCAACGATACACCCTCAGCTCAAAATTCAGACAATTTGGAGCAATTTTGGTCATTTTAGAAATTTTTTGTCAAAAACAGGTTTTTGCCCTCAACGCGTAGCGCGCCGCGCGCTACCCTTAAGTTGGGGAGGTTCATTTCAAGAAAGGTTTGCATTTTTGGATTTTTCATGACAAAATACATTTTCTCAGCCACTGCCAAGAATTTTCATGGAGATTTGAGCCCCCAAAAGGTCAAAAAACAAGCAAAAAATGACCTTCTGCCACTTTTTGGACACACAGGAAGCAGTCTTGGGGGATTGCAATTTTGGAGGGGAAAATGGCCACCAAATTGAGAAATTCCACTTGGGTTGGAGTGTAGACATCTAGGCCTTTCCAGAAATCCCACTTGTGCCTCATTGGGATGTCGGGATGTGCCTAAAACGTGGCCTGGAAGGTGCGCTACGCGTTGGGAAAATTTGCCTGTTTTGCACCTTCAGCCCAGGAAAACGCAGCATTGGCTATTTTTGACTTTTTGGTGGGATTTTTCATCCTCTTTGATGTAATTAATGTAATTTCATGTTTACATGACACTTTTTTACCTCTTCTAAAATATTCATTCATAAAATGGCAAAAAATTAATGAATGAATTGGTTTCCAAGCTTATAGAGGCAAGTTGTTTTGATTGCCTAGCTTGTAGTGCTCAGTTTAGAATTGGTTGAAACAGCTCATAAAAGGAGGAGCTCGACCCATAGAGGTTAGGGAATGGTTTGGCTTGATCTATATATGTAATTTTTCATTCAGTAGTAGAGGTTGGACTCTTGGGATAGTTTTGAGACTATATTGTACATATTTTACCAGCATTTTTGGCAAAGGAAGACCAGGGTTTTGCAGCACTACTTGGGATCCATGTGGCTTTATGTCTTGATGGCGTGTTTCTTTTAGTACTTGTAAGTTGTGTATGTGCATCATTATCTATTGAATCTTCTCTTATTAAGCAAATGAAGTGTTAAGGTAGAATCCATGAAATTGCTATGCTCTACCTTTAAATTTGTTTAATATTCAATGTTTTCTTCAGTTTAAGGAGAATCCTTGAGACCCCTTGCTCTCCTTAGCCTCTCACCGGTCTGATCTATCCACCTCACCTACTTTAAGGCATCAAAACAATTTCCTATATTGCCCCAAGTGGACCTCTCCAAAAACTGTGCCTCATCCCCGCAACCAAAATTGCCTTTCCCTTGATTTCAACAAAATCATAAAAAATCAATCCTAAAATCTTTGTACTTAATACCTAGCCCAAAATCAGTCAACAATTTGGTCATCTAGAGCCTTTTCAAATATATTTTGCCAAGTTTGACCCGGAGAGAGCCCTCTCCTGTCCTTGTAGGGCTAGCTACGAGGCTGAGCGTGGTTTGATGTGGCCTTGAGTCTTGCCTTATTTCAGCCTAAGGTGAATTTGAGCACTAACATAGTGGCGACCATACTAGGGAGAAATCTCAAATGGTTTTCTTGTTGATGAGTTTTTTTCACAAGTCTTAGACGGAGTCTGAAGTCACACCAGGTGGCTTTCGAAACGCTCTTGCTATGCATAAGCGGAAGTAGATAAATGTTGCTTCAGTCGATCTCCGATTAGCTTGCGAAACTTTGACTTTCAGATCACCCCAATACCTTTGATCATTTTAGACCTTTGGATGATTGAGTCTAATAAACGATTGGCTGAATTACCTTCATTCTTTTGATCTCCTGATAAATACACTGGCTTCAAAAAGACATACAAGAGCTAATCCAGATCTGAATCCACCTCCTAATTATGAAACCAAATCTGATTCGAAAATTCCTCCGTCAAGAAAGCTCAGCGACTCCCTTGGTTAAATCTCATTCATTTCGTGCACTTTTGAATACCTTGAAGACATTCCTTTCGACGTAAGGTTTGAATTGTCATTGTTCAAGACTAAGTCTGAAAACATTCTCGATTCTATTGTTCCAAATCCTGACTTCGCTGCAGCTCTTGAATTTCAAAGGCATAATAAATTAATTGACAATTTTATCTTGAGACACCTTCAGACCACCATCCAAGCAGCCAATCTTTTTGAGTTTTTGAAAGCCATATCTTCAAACATTGGATCCACCATCACGACATCTACCTCAAGGGTTCCTACTGAACCGCCTTTCATTCCTACCATTCCTTTGCAGCCTATAGTTACTTACTCCAAATCTATAGCTAATTCCCCTTCTTCATCCCACTTTGCTTCTCCTCCGCATACACCTCTGCATACTCCCCATACAGTAGCAACATCCACTCCGCCAACAACACCGAGATTAAATCCACCTAGAGAAATGGCTGCTCGCTTTGCACCTCTTGCTTTACCCCAGCAATTGCATGATATGCCAACAGATTATCAAAGTAAAATTCCTTTATTTGATGGCACTCCTCAAAGTGTTTCTGCTCAGCAGCACATAGACAAAATGGAAACTTTTTATGATTTATATGAAATTGATGACGAGGATGTAACTATGCGATTGTTTGTGCAAACATTCAGAGGAGAAGTTAAAAAATGGTTCAGAGGCTTGGGAGCTAGAAGTATACCTACCTTGGCTGAACTTCAGAAGCAGTTTCTTGATCGTTGGGAACTTAGAAAGGATTCACTCTAGATTAATGCCCAGTACAATAATATCAAACACAATCCCGGTGAGTCTGTCCAGGATTATATTATTAGGTTCAATACAGTTTATAATGCTATCCCTGATGATTTAAGACCATCTAGAAAATAAGCTCTTCTTAAATTCCCGGATGGCTTTGATCTGGAGATGGCTTACTCATTACGGGATAGAGATCTACCTACTTTAGAAGATATGCAAAAGATTGCTGTCAATGTTGAGGCAAATCTGAACGACAAGAGAGCATGTTTGAAGGCAGAGAAAAGAGTGACTATAAAGGAAGAATCTACATCATCAGAACCACCTTGGCTTCGTGAGATGTTCAAAAGACTCAACCTTGACAAATCAGAACAGCAGATTCATAATCCAAATTACCATGGCCAGCAACAACCTCAGTACAGAATCAAGCAGCGTGAACCAAGAGTACAAGAGCCGACAGCCCAGCAATCAATAAATACTCCTCTTTTGCAGAATTTTGTAACTCAAGATTCGGATGAAGATGCTAATGTAGCAGGGGACCAAAAACACTTCTTTCTTTTTGATGATCTGCCCATTTACATCACCAAAGAAGATGAGTATGGAGAAAGTTCAGGCGCCCAACAAGACGAAGATTTTATCTTGGCTAATGATGCAGATTTAGATGATTACCAAAGAGGATATTTGAATGCCTTGCCCACTCAACGGAAGCATTATTCATTAAGGAACCGAGATGTGCCTATTAATCCCATTCAGAAAAGGAAATAAGCTACAACACCAACGATGGATTCACCGATACCGCCGAAGAAAGGAAAAGAGACAATTGATCCCACAACTAGCAAGATATCAGCAGCAGAAAAGACAAATCAGGCAGCTATAATCAAAGATAGGAGAGAGATTCCGGTCAAAGAAATCAACAAAGTTTCAGCATTTAGTTTGGAAAATGAAATTTCCAAATTGAAAATATCTATTCCTTTGACTGAAATTATGAAAAACAACAGCTACTGAGGTCAAGTTTCCAAAATTCTAAACTTCGATCCCATGCTTGACACGGTAAAAGTTGAAGATGATCGGCCTGAATTGATCTTTGGGCCAGCATTGGATGGTCAGTCCCCTGAGAGTGATGTTCCTCCCTTTTATATCAGTTTGAGATTGCATGAATATGTCTTCCATAATGCCATGTTCGATTCGGGTGCTTCACACAATTTGATGCCAAAGGCAATCATGGAGAAGATGGGGTTAGACATTACCAGAAAATATCATGATTTATATTCATTTGATTCCAGCCGTGTGAGATGTATCGGGCTCATCAAAGATCAGGTTGTTAGCTTGGACCAAATCCCGATGAAAAATGTCTTGATGGATGTGGTTCTGGCAGACATTCCTCCACGGTTTGGTATGCTACTTTCAAGATCTTGGGGAGCTAAGTTGAAGGGTACTTTATAGTTAGACTTCTCTTATGCCACAATTCCAGTCTTTGGTCAAATGAGAAAGCTATATCACGAGCAAAATATGAAATATATGATAACTAGTAAAGAGAAGCCGATCAATCATCCTCTAAATTATGTACATACTGATTTGGAGTCGTTTGTTTTATTTGTTGATAGTTTTAATGATATAGATAGTCAGTTAGTTCAAGTGGAAGATATACCAAAGATCACTAAAAATTTCAGAGAAGTACTACAAAAGGAAAGAGGAGAAAAGCAAGCTATCATGGAGCAAACAGCTCAAGAAAAGGGGCAGCAAATAGAAAAATCAGAGGCAGTACAATTTCAGCACTTGGAGGAGGATGAAGATGGTCTTTGGACCATGGATTTTGATGGCGCAGTAGGTAGTGATGGTGCTGGTATTGGTGTATGGATTTGAAGTCCTTTTTCCGTTCAAGACAAAGTTCCAAGCAAGGTGAGAGTGTGCTCCTATAAACTAGCATTTGATTGCTCAAATAATGAGGCTAAATATGAGGCTCTCATTGCTGGTCTGAAGATTCTCAAGAAACTGAAAGCAAAGAAGATTGCGGTCTATGGTGATTCCAAGTTGGTGATAAAGCAAGTTAAGGGTGAGTTTCAGGCCAAACACCCTCGCATGAGGGCATATCGAAATGTAGTCTTATATATTCTGAAGTTGTTTTCTGATTATACCTTGACATGTGTGCCTTGCCTACAAAATGGTGTTGTGGATGGACTTGCTAAGGCAGCAAGCAATTTGAAAATTCCAATGAATTCTAGAAACAAAATTGAGATTCAATGAGTTTCTACAAAATAAGGGTAAGTTCAAAGATTCCTCAATAGATACTGAAAATGGTGATGGTGATGACAATATACAAGTAAATCAAATGGATGTGCTGCAACTTAAGGACAACGTTATTCCTAAAGGATTGATTCCTTTAGAGGAGCTGTTTGACCAAGATGATGTGGCCCACAAACCGACATTGAGACCGACTGAAAAGGGTGTTGAAAGGTAAACATCAAGACAGCTGAAAATCCCAAGATGGTTAAGTTATCAAGGTCATTATCACCAAAGGTAAAAGCTGAATATATGAAATTCTTGTCTTTATTTTCTGATGTATTTGCATGGGATTACTCAGATCTTAAAACATATGATACAAATAGCATTCAGCATACTATTCCTATTAAGCCAAATCAGAAGCCTTTTTGTCAAAAGTTGAGGAGAATCAATCCAAAGTTGCTGCCATCAATTGAGAAAGAGGTAAACATATTGTATAAGTCAGGAATTATTGTGCCTATCTGATTTTCAGATTGGATATCAAACTTGGTGCCCATAAGAAAGAAGACATGTGAGATCCGTTTATTTATTGATTTTAGAAATTTAAATAAGGTGTCCTTAAAGGACAATTATCCACTGCCCAAAATGGATCATATATTGCAGCGAGTAGTTGCAGCATCAAGGATGTCACTACTCAACGGTTATTCAGGTTACAATCAGATTTTAGTGCATGAAGATGATCGTGACAAGACCGCATTCACCACTCCATGGGGAACATTTCATTTTGCAAAGATGCCGTTTAGTTTGAAAAATGCAGGAGCTACCTTTCAGCCTGCAATGGACGTGGCTTTCGCTAATGAGAAAGATGTATTTTTGGTTGTTTATCTTGATGACTTAACCGTGTTTTAAAATCCTGATGAGGAACATTTGTATCATTTGAAAATTGTTTTCCAAAAGTGCTGAAAATATGGCATATCGTTGAATCCGAAAAAGAGTCTTTTTGCCATGGATGAGGGCAAACTTTTTGGTCACATCATATCTAAAGACGACATCCATATTGATCCAGCACGTGTTGAAGCCATTCAGCAAATTGAATAGCCCCGGAACAAGAAAGAAATTCAGTCTTTCAATGATAAACTGAATTTTCTGCGTCGTTTTAATCCAAATCTAGCAGAGCATCTTAGAGAGATCACAAGAATACTCAAAAAGGACAGCTAGGTAAAGTGGACCGAAGAGGCAGTTAAATCATTTAATCTAGTGAAGTTAGCTCTTTCTAAAACTCCTATTTTGATCAGCCCCGACTACACTCAAGACTTTATTTTATTTTCATTTGCTTCTGAGCACACTTTGGCAGCTGTGCTAATGCAAAAGAGAGAAAGTGTAGAAAATCCCATCGCCTCTTTCAGTCGCATTATTAGAGATGGAGCATTGAAATATAACATCATTGAGAAGCAAGCACTTGCGCTTGTAAAGGCCTTGAAGGATTTCCATGTGTACATATTGCATTCTCATATTCTAGCTTATGTTCCTAATGCAACAGTCAAAGATGTTTTAGTACAGGCAGATCCAGAAGGGAGAAGGGGTAAGTGGATTGCTGCATTGTTAGAATATGATGTTGAAATTAAACCCACCAAGCTGATCAAAGGTTACAGACTCGCCAAGCTAATGGCTGAAACACATATGCAAATCCTAGACATAAATTTGATTGCTGCCATGTCTGATGAAGATGAGGAGAACCCATCCATTTAGGTATCTGAAATGTTTCTTTCTTCTCCATGGTACGCTGATATTTTATATGTACTTTGAAATTTATCTTCACCTCCTGGAATTCCAAGAAACAGAAGTAGAACATTGAAATTGAAGGCTGCAAAATATTGCATTCTCGATTCAGCATTGTTTTGGAAAGACCCTGGCGGAATGTTATTGGATTGTTTGGTAGAGAATGAAGCCCAAAGAGTCGTGGAATACTTTCATAGAGGAGATCGTGGAGGTCATTTGTTTTGGAAGACTACGGCGAACAAGATACTAAGGGCAGGCTATTATTGGTCTTCATTATTTTCAGATGTATATAAAGCGGTTAAAAATTGTCACGAATGCCAAATTTTTCAAGGAAAGCAGAAGCTCCAGCCTTTGCCTCTCAAACCAATTGAAATCAGTGCACCTTTTCAGCAGTGGGGATTGGATTTCATTGGTGAAATTCATCCGGCATCATCAGGACAGCATTGATGGATATTGACGGCCACAGACTACTTCACAAAATGGATTGAAGCAATTCCTACTCGACAAGCTACGGATGCTGTAATTATTTCTTTTCTCGAGGCCAATATTTTGTCACGCTTTGGATGTCCAAGTAAGCTAATCACGGATAATGCAGCAGCATTTAAGTCAAAAAGGATGATTGAGTTTTGTTATAAGTACAATATTAGTTTGGGACATTCAACCGCATACCACCCTCAAGGAAACGGATTGGCAAAGTCATCTAATAAATCCTTGGCCAATATCATTAAGAAATTGTTGGAAATCAGCAAAAAGGGCTGGCACAAGAAGTTGACAAATGCACTATGGGCTGATAGGGTGAGTCAGAAAAAATATATTGGTATGTCTCCTTTCGAGTTGGTGTACGGAACAGACACAGTTTTTCCAACTTCACTTGCTGTCCCAGTAGTCAAATTGCTTCAAGAAGCGAGTAGTGAAGAAGATCCTATGCAGAGAAGGATTAATTAGATGATTCATTTGCAGCAGACAAAGGGAGGAGGTATTTCAAAACACTTGCAAGTTGCAGGAGCGTATCAAAAGGATTCATTTCCGGAAAGAAAAGGCAAATACATTTCAGCTAGATGAGGTTGTTTTAAGATGGGATGCTCATCATGAAGACAAGGGAAAGCATGGCAAATTTTGAAAATTTATGGAAGGGTCCTTATAAGATTGCAACATATCGCGGCCAAAACACTTTCCTTCTTAAAGAGATGAATGGCAATGAATATCCTGGAGGGCCAATCAATGGTCGGCTATTAAAGAGATATTATTTTTGAGTATTTTCTGCTCAATTCATTATCATTGTAGACATCATTTTACTTTTATTCTATCGCACATGTACACTAACTTATCATCTTCAGTTTGGGGCGCAAAGTGAAGGCTATAATTCTGAAAATGAAAGTTAGTAGGTCTAAGTTTGTCAAGTTAGTTGTCTTAATCTTTAGTTTCGAGTCTAGTTTGGTCAAAGCAGTTTTTGTTTTTTCAGTCAAATTCTCAAGATTTTTTGTCAGAATAATGACTGCATCGCCCAATGAGTGAAGGCACTGTCTAGCTCTTCCAAAGATCTACTGTTCTTGGCATCTCCAAGGAGCTACCATCCCCATTGGAGCCAATGTTAGAGTCGGTCTAGTAGCCCTCCACCAGAGATCAAAGCTCTTTGCATTTCATAATTAGATGTCCCATCAGTGTGATCATGTTGCACTCTGTTAGGCATGTCATAACTCTGTTGGAGGAGATTGTGTCTTTTATCCCCCTCCTGTTTGGCACTGCTGGTTCAGGTTTGTTTGAGTGAATAAAGTCTTCAAAGAGTCATTTGTCTTGTTTTAAATTTCCAGGTCTTAGGTCTAGGGTTGAGTCAATTTTTGTCTTGAGAGGTCATAAAGGACCAGCAGGCCAGAAGGATGTCTTTCATAAAGCATCATTTCAACAATTCTCACTATTGTACAACTAAATTTCCACCTTGTTTTCAAAACTCTGTTTTTGAAGAACAAAGGTTATTTTCTCATTTTTTGTTAAAAAAAAAAAAAAAAAAAAAAAATATCAAATTTTCAAACTCTCCAAATGTCAAAGTGCAGCCTTGGTCTCCTTTGCGAGAGCACCTTAGAAGCTATCCCTGCAAAATTTTTTAGAAGAAATCATCATTTCAACCAATTTTTCAAAGAAAAGAAACCAAAAGTCAGAGCTAATTAAATTCAAAAAGTGTCAAAACTCAAAACATTATAAAGTGGGTTTTGGGCAAATGAAAATTTAAAAGAAGCCTATAAAAGCACATCATTCTTCATTTGCAACTCATTTTCCTCTCACAAGCTAAGTGAAACCTTGCAAAGGCGATTTTATGAGTTCTTGAGCAAAGTGGGCAGTTTTAGTAGCGCGTTACGTGTCAAGAAGGGCATGCTAATTGTTGGGGGCGCTCTACGCGTCAAGAAGGTTTTCGCAGTGTAATTTTACAAGGGTGCTACGCGTTGAAGGGGCGCTACGCGTTGGGTATTTCTCCCTGTAACTTGCCAGCAAGCACACAAAACCTCTCTTAGCTCAAGAAAAATACAAGTAAGCTCCTTCTCCATGGTTGTTTTGTTTTTTGCAAGATGAATTTGAAAGAAATGTGACAAATATGCCATGAAAATTAAAAGCAAAAAA
The DNA here is from genome assembly GCA_000404065.3 of Pinus taeda. NCBI lineage: Eukaryota > Viridiplantae > Streptophyta > Pinopsida > Pinales > Pinaceae > Pinus > Pinus taeda. The sequence continues at coordinate 53,894 of APFE030636519.1, forward strand.
CCTTAAGTTGGTGTGTAAATTTAAAGACCAAGTTTGCTAGGGTTTCAAAGTGATATGCTACCCAAGGTTTTCCCATTTTGATCCTCCTTCTTTCCCCCATATTCATCAGCATTTCTCTTCAAATTTCCCTTAAAATTCCATAATATCCCTTCACAAAATCCCAAACCCTACTTAATCCCAAAACCTACTTCACCCCAAAACCCTACAACATCATAATTTCCTATGTCCTTTTCCTTCCATAAATTCCTCGTTATTTTCATTTCCCCTAATTCCCTCATGTTTCCCTTTCCCTAACAATTCCCTTGTCTTTATGTCCCCTTGGTAACAACATTTGAAAAATTCAAACAACAACCAATTGTGTGCACAGTCAACATATACATTTCAGCCATCCTGTCTTCAAAACCATGTCAGAAACCGAATCAGATTATGAGCAGAGTTATGACAGTGAATCAACACCAGAGGAAGAAGTGCCTCGGAGTCATCACAAGGGTTGTAAAGGTGGTCGACATGTTAGAGAGGAGCCCACCTCCTTGGCTTATTTGCAAGCCTGTCCACTTGCAATGTCCTGTTTTCAGTACTAATCATGTTTTGAGTATTACGAGAGGATCTCACAAATTCAACATCATAGAGAATTAGTCCGCCTTTTTGTCCTACATTTTCACAATGGTCATGTGAACCTTGTAGGAGTGGAATTAACACTATCACCTGAGGTTGTTGCTCAAGCCATCGGGATACCAAATGTTGGGGAAGAGTGGACCAAGTGCAAGCTACTAGGCAAATTTCATTATCAACCATACATCAAACCCGGATGCATGAGACACCTTACTGTTATTTTTCCTTTCAAATTCCTAAGGGAGGAGTATGCACCCTTGATGAGGCTTATTATCCGCTATTTTACTTGTGAGGGAAGATTTTCACGTTTATATTTGTACCATATCCATTTATTGATGCATTTTACCCGGGTACAAATGATGAACATTCCATTTTTCATGTGCCGGAATATAGAAAAGATGGTGCCCGTAGTGCAAAGGAAGAACCCTGCACAGCAACTCAAAAGTATATATCATTATGCACTGATCGAGATCATAGTGATGCATCAATTGGCACAACAAGGTATTCCATGGGAGGATTTCATTTCTCGCGACTTCTTCACGGTGCCACACCCACCTCCTGAGATTGTCCATGATGAGGGAGGGCCTCCACAACAGTTTGAAATTCATGAGGGGCCTTCACAGTAGTTTGACATTCATGAGACTAAGCATTTTGATGCTCCAACATATGTAACATATCAGAAAGGCCCCAGAGCCTTATTTGCAGCTGCACGACGAGTACTATCTCCACCCAGGGTGGAAGGGGTCTCGTTGACTTCATCGACACAACGAGTATTATCTCCACATCATGTGGAAGGGGTCTCGCCATCTTCTTCAGCACAGGTACAGGTTCAGGACAGGGGCAAGAGGCCCATGATTGATGAGGTTCCTTCAAGAGGTCAGGACACAGATGTCATTGATATTGATGCTAGCTCTCCTGCCTCAGAGCTCAAGGAGATCATCTGAGAGCAAAGGGCCGAGAATGAGTCATTGTACAAGAAATTGTAGATGGAAAAATGGGTGATTAACTATTTAGAGCAGCGCAACAAATAGTTGGAAGATGAGCACGAGCTTTATGAGCAGCGGAAGATTCGTGAAGATCGGGGATTGGCCCGTAGGAGACCCAGTGATTTGACACCTATCGATTGGGAATCTATGCTCATTCAAGTGAATACTCATTTAGAAAAGTTGATATCCAAGGAAAACAGGGACAAAGATATGCTCCGCCACATGAAAAATCATTATTGGGCACGCATGCATGTGTGCAAAGCAAAAATGAATGTACTCAAGAGACGATTGGCCAAGGCACTAAAATAGAGGAAAAGGCCCGATCCACTTCAGCTTTTTGCTGAAGCCACCTTGAAGGAGTATGGCACTCAATGATACACCCTCAGCTCAAAATTCAGACAATTTGGAGCAATTTTGGTCATTTTTGAATTTTTTTGTCAAAAACAGGTTTTTGCCCTCAACGCGTACCGCGCCACGCGCTACCCTTAAGTTGGGGAGGTCCATTTCAAGAAAGGTTTGCATCTTTGGATTTTTCCTTAAAAAATACATTTTCTCAGCCACTTCCAAGAAGGTTCGTGGATATTTTAGCCCCCAAAAGGTCAAAACACAAGCAAAAAATGACCTTCTACCACTTTTTGGACACACAGGAAGCAGTCTTGGGCGATTGCAATTTTGGAGAGGCAAATGGCCACCAAATGGAGAAATTCCACTTGGGCAGAAGATTAGACATCCAGACCTTTCCAAAAAGCCCACTCGTGCCTCATTTGGATGCCAGAAAGTGCCTCAAAAATGGCCTGAAAGGCGCACTACACGTTGGGAAAATTTTCCAGTTTTGCACCTCCAGCCCAGGAAAACGCAGCATTGACTAGTTTTGACTTTTTGGTGGGCTTTTTCATCCTATTTGATGTAATTAATGTAATTTCATGTTTACATGACACTTTTTTACCTCTTCTAGAATATTCATTCATAAAATGGCAAAAAATTAATGAATGAATTGGTTTCCAAGCTTATAGAGGCAAGTTGTTTTGATTGCCTAGTTTGTAGTGCTCAATTTAGAATTGGTTGAAACATCTCCTAAAAGAAGTATCTCGACCCCTAGAGGTTAGAAAATGGTTTGGCTTGATCTATATATGTAATTTTTCATTCAGTAGCAGAGGTTGGACTGTTGGGATAGTTTTGAGACTATATTGTACATATTTTACCAGCATTTTTGGCAAATGAAGACCAGGGTTTTGCAGCACTACTTGGGATCCATGTGGCTTTATGTCTTGATGGTGTGTTTCTTTCAGTAATTGTAAGTTGTGTATGTGCATAATTATCTATTGAATCTTCTCTTATTAAGAAAATGAAGTGTTAAGGTAGAATCCATGAAATCGCTATGCTCTGCCTTTAAATTTGTTTAATATTCTATGTTTTCTTCAGTTTAAGGAGAATCCTTGAGACCCCTTGCTCTCCTTAGCCTCTCACCGGTCTCATCTATCCACCTCACCTTATTTGAGGCATCAAAACAATTTCCTATCTTGCCCCAAGTGGACCTCTTCAAAAACTGTGCCTCATCCCCGCACCCAAAATTGCCTTTCCCTTGATTTCAACAAAATCATAAAAAATCAATCCTAAAATCTTTGTACTTAATACCTAGCCTAAAATCAGTCAAAAATTCAGTCATCTCGAGCCTTTTCGAATATCTTTTGCTGAGTTTGACCTGGAGAGAGCCCTCTCCTATCCTCGTAGGGCTAGCTACGAGGCAGTGCGTGGTTTGATGTGGCCTTGAGTCTTGCCTTATTTCAGCCTAAGGCGGATTTGAGTGCTAACAGTCCCAAACCTAGTACTAACAAACAATATGACTTGGCCTCTTCTTCTAGCAAGAAACCAGAAACATAAAAGCAACATATAGTCAAGAAATACTAGTTAGATTTAGATTTAGAGAGGAATCAAAATGTTATAAATAAATTACTGAATGAAATAATCAACCTTAAGAAAGGGAAATCAAAATGACTGATTGATAAGGGAAATTTTAAGTAATCATTTAGGAGACCACCTCCTCACAAAAAACCTCCCCTTAATGAGGTTTTGAATACTAAAGGAATGGAAAATATTGTGTAGGCTTAGGAAACATATGTTGATTTAACTATAGATACCAGTGAGGAAAAGGAATTTAATCACGATTTTCAAAATCAAGATGAAGCTGATCCTCCTAACATTTCCTTGAATTTATTTGAATATTTATTATCCCTATATTTGCCTATAGTAAATATTTAGATCAGAGCCAAACACCATCTACATTAGATAAAAATGTAAATAAAAAATCAGCTAGGATGACAAACTCTACAATTTTAGTTTTATAATATGATCCAATAGATTAACTTAACAAAATAAAAATTAGTATCTCCTTGTATGAGATTTCGAAAATTTCCATAATCCCAAAAAATGCTTAGCAATACATTGAAAAATCAAAATCTCCTGTGAGTAAGGATATAGCTTATTTTGACAAGTCATCCATGGAAAATGTTCAAATCTTGAAATGGCCCACAAACGACTCTTCTTCTAAGAGAGAGAAACCCTTGTCATTTTTGCTAACTCTTGAAATTTGTAACTATAATGTCTGCAACTATATGATTGACACAAGTGCTTCTTTTAATGTGATGGCACTTTTAATTTATAAGACAATTAATGCACATATCAAACCTTTTGATGTAAAGATTGTACAACTAAACAAAACTTATGTTAAAGTAGTAGGGGAGTTATATGATTTTTTTATAATATTTTCACAAGACCATATAATCCATTATATTATTTATATTTTGATTGTTGACACTCGAGAAGTAGATGGATTTTTTTAAGCAGGGATTGGATGCAACACTTTAAGGGATTTATGGATACTAATTTGACTCACTTGTCGCTACCCTAGAAAGGGGAACCAAATAAAATTAAAATTAACATGGAGACATATATGAACCATATCATTCCTTATCTAAATGAATCAAATGAACAAATGATTTCTTGGTTGTTGATTCACTCTTTGAAAAAAAAATAGTTATTTTTTCCTCTGTTTTGAATTTAAAGCAACAATGTCATTTGGAAACAGTGAATATATTAGTTACATTTGATCATAAAGTTATTAATATCAGTAATGTGTCAAATCTTGATAAAATTGAAATATAATCATTCTATTTCGATAATTCTAAGTCCAAAGAAGGGATTGGTATTGGATGTATGATTTTAGATCCTAAATGAAATAAAGTTTTTATCACATGTAGATTAGAATTTCAATGTACTAACAATGTTGCAGAGTAAAAATATCTTATTGGGGGACACCAAAAGGCTTTGGACCTTGGAGTTGAATGTTTGAGAGCTTAGATAATTATGAAATAATTGTTAGAAAGGTAAAAAATTATATTCGATGCATTTCAACTCACATGAAGGCTTATCAACCATAAGTATGGGATTTAATATCAAAGTTTTCAGATTTCAATATTGATCATGTTTCTGGAATTACAAATCAAGAAGCACATTTTTTTGATAATGCAGCTTGTAGATTGGTTCCATCTGAAATTTTTGAAACTGGTTCTTTTTCAGTTCAATTGCTCTTTTGACCATCCATACCTAAGAAAATGACAACTAGCATGTTTTTTATGATGAAAAATAGCATAATTGAATGTCTCAAAATAGAGTTCTGACCATTTCTTGCACTTAAAAAATGTGTTTGGGAGATGTAGAAAACTTTGAATCTCCCTCAGTCCTTAAAAATCTATTTTTGTAGTTACTAAAGGGAAATTACTAGGATGTATTGTATCTAAAGATGGAATTAGAATTGATCCCAAAATGAAGTAGGTCATTATTTTTTTAACCCCTCCAAATTGCAAAAAGGCCATGCAATCTATCATGGGAAAGATAAATATCATCTAATGCTTTGTTCCTAGCCTTTCCAAAATTTTAAAACTTCTTTAAGACTTAGTAAAGAAAATTGTTGTTTTTAAATGGGAAGAATCACAAAAACAAGCTTTCAGTGCTATTAAAGACACTATCACAAAGGATCCTATAGTAATAATTCCTATTTTTTCCTAAAACTTTATTTTCTATACTTTTGCCTTAGACTCTACCTATGTTGTTCTACTCATGCAAAAGGTTGATCCTAATGCTGAAATCCCTGTTACTTTCATGAGCTCCACTTTTAAGGGAGCAGAACTTAATTATGCACCAGTAGACAAACACATTTTTGTTATGTACAAAGAAGTTAAACATTTTTGTTTCTATATGCCTAAGTCTAAAACTATAGTTATAGTCCCATACCATAAAGAGAAAAGGACTCATTAGATGAAAACCCTCTAATAATTTGACCTGGAAATTAAACCTGCACAACTTGTCAAAGGTTAGTGACTTTGTAAATTGGATGCTGAATCTATTTCTTCTGCTAACGAACATTCTATTTTTCGACATAATTCCTATCTAAACAATGAAGTATATTTGATACAAAATAAATTCTCGTGTCAAGATCATAATGTTAATTCATGTAATTCAAACATTAGATTTTACTTTGAAATATATACAACCCCTCTCATCTTAACACAACTCAAAGTAGAAAATTAAGATTAAAATCAAAACCTTATCAACTTATCAATAATTTTCTTTTCAAAAAAAATTACGATGGGGTGTAACTTCATGGTCTAGAGTAGGAAGATGCTTCAAAAATACTTTTTGAACTCCACTTTGGCCTCGTTGGTGGATAGTTTGGTAAATATATGACCACACACAAATATCTAAGGGCGGGATATTATTTCCCCACACTATTTAAAGACACCCATTCCCTTGTTAGAAAATAAGAAAAATGGCAAAAGACTATTGGTAGGCTTAAAACATCTGCCTTTCCCCTACAAGTTGTCACTGTTGAAGCTTCATTTTAGCAATGGGGCTTGTACATAATTGGACCATTTAATCCTCCCTCATCCCAACAACATAAATTAATCATAAAAGCTACAAACTATTTTACTAGATGGGTTCATGGAACACCTCTGCATGTGGTAAATGTTAATCAAGTCATTAATTTTCTCGAATCACATATTATCACTCCTTTTGGTGTTCCTGAGTTGTTGGTATTTGATAATGCATCTTATTTATCATGCCATGAGGTAGACGCATATTCGTTAGAAAAATGGATTAAGATTAAGTATTCAACAAACTATTATCCACAAGGAAATGGTCTTGTTGAATCTTCAAACAAGAATCTACTAAAAATCCTTAAAGAATAGTTTCATAAAATCATTAAAACCGGCATACTGCACTTTTTAATGCATTATGGGTTGATAGGGTCACACCAAAAACTTCTATTGGGAACTCACCGTTTTTCCTTATATATGGTAGAGAAGCCATATTACCCCCTCACATCTTTCTCCCTTCTCTACAATTGTCCGAGAGTGTCCAAGATGTTCAATCATCAACTATGGAAAATAGAATCAATGCTTCATTAAAAGTAGAAGAAGAGAGATAGAAAACTAAAACCAAGTTAAACCAACACCAAAAATTGGTAAAAATATTGTTTGATAAAAATGTATTCTTCTAACAAGGAGTTTGAAGTTACTCATCTCATTATGGAAATGGGATAAGGGCAATGAGGAAAATGGGGACACACCAATTTTCGAAAGATATGGTTGGGACCCTTAATTGCTATAGAAAAGATCAAACCCAACACATTGTTGGGTTGTGTTATACTCTTTCCACGACTAGCCCACACACGAGGGGGGTTACAGGGGGCTGGTAGGGTCCCTTGTACGTTGTGCCAAGGGGTCACAGTGGGGGTATGCAGGGGGCAATAGGGCACCCTACACTGTGTCAAGGGAAACACCCTGAAAAATATTTTTTTGACCCTATATTAAGTGGGTGGATCTACCTACAATTTTGTGCATATATTTCGCACATGGTTTTGGGTGCAATGGTTTTAGGTCCATGGTATTTTGTAGATGAGGTCAAGGGAACTACAATTATGTTCTAATCCAGTGTTAAGGGATTGGGCTTTATGGATGCTTTAGAATGTATATATATGTATTGTAACATTGAAAGGAATATAAAGAAAAATCAATCTGGCAGTCCCAGTTTTGAGATCTAGGGAAAATCTCTATGTATATATTTGTTTTATGTTTTATTCTCTCACCATTACTTATTTTCTATTTTTAGAATTCATATGCAAGTAATTTATGTACAGGGTCAAAACCTACATTTGGTGTTGGAGTTGTTTTGGCTTCAAGGGGATAGCTTTGCTGCTGAGCGGTTTTCCTCAGGCCTATGGTAGACCATGTTCAGTGGGAGATCTGGATGATCGATTCTTTTGGTGAAAGAATATGGTGAGCATTAGGAAGATAGACATTGAGAAATTTAATGCTCAAAGTTTTGAGTTGTGGAAACTCAAGATGGAGGATCTCCTAGTGGATAAATATTAGTGGATCGTGGTAGACACAGGTATTAAACCAAAAACTGTGTTTGATGAAGAATGGAAGAAGTTGGATTGGAAGGAAAAAACCACAATACAATTGTGTGTCTCGGATTCAATATTGATGAGTGTATTAGGGGAAACTATGGTAGAGGCGTTCTGGGACAAGTTAGGGAATTTGTAACAATCTAAGCCTCTGGTGAATAAACTGTTCCTACGGTAAAAGATGTATAACCTGAGGATGAAAGATGGAGACTCGATGACATGGCATCTGAATGAATTTAATACTGCGGTAAGCCAATTATTATCTATTGATATTAAAATTTCAGATGAACATAAGTGCATCATTCTGTTGTGTTCTCTACCAGGTTCGTGGGATAGTCTAGTTGTTGTAATAGGTAGTAATGCAACTGCCTTGTACTTTGATAAAATAGTCTCATCCTTGGTTATGCAGGAGATGAGATGGAAAAATATGGAGAGATAGATTGGTTATGCCTTTTCCTTACGAGGACGGTCCTAGAGGGAGATCTAAATCTCTAGTAAAACTTGTAAATATCTACTGGAAATATGGAAAGGAAAGGCACTACAAAAGGGACTATAAATCTAAAGCTCCTAAGAAAGGAAATGGATCTGATGATGCTCCTTCTACAGAGGTAAGAAACACCTCAGATGGAGGTGGGGATGTGTACTTGGCTTTTTCTTCAAGTACACATGTAGATCATGAGGCATGGTTGACTGACTCAAGTGCATCCTTTCACTTTACTCCCCATAGAGAGTGGTTATGCGAGTATTAGAAATATGATGGCGGTGATGTCTTCTTAGGGATGATAGGAAGGCTAAAATCATTGTTCGTAGAAAATTCAAGTTGAAGTTGCAAGGTGGAAGGATTAGAACACTTCTGGGTGTTCTCCATATTCCTACATTAGCCAGAAATCTGATTTTTGTAAGCAAGTTGGATGATGAAGGTGTAAAAGAAATGTTCAAGAAATATACCTACAAGATGGTTTAGGGAGCATTGTTATTGATGTGGGGAGTTTAGATTGGAACTTTGTACAAGCTGCAATGTAGCACTGTTATTGATGGGTGCAACAATTATGTGGTTCTTGAAAATGGAGTAGAAAATCTAGTGGTATCTTGAGAAAAGGGCATGCTATGGAATCAAAGGCTTGGAAATAATGGAGAGAAGGGCCTTCGAATACTTCGTGGTAAATGTATGGTAGATGGTATTTCTAATATCTCTTTGTATTTTCATTCCTATGAAAATTGTGTATATGTGAAGCAAAATTAGGTGAATTTCCCCTCTGGTAGTAAGAGTTTGAAACAGATATTAGAGCTTGTGCACAGTGGTGATGTTGGACCTATGTCAGTTGCATCACTGGATTAGTTTGTGTACTATGTATCGTTTATAGATGGCTTCTCAAGAAATACATGGAAATATTTCGTCAAGAACAAATTTGAAGCCTTTGACGTGTTTAAATAATTTAAGGCTCTAGTGGAAAACCAGACAGAGAAGAAGATAAAGGTGTTGAGGACAGATAATGGTGGAGAGTTTTGAAGAAGGAATTTGAATAGTTCTGTAAGAAGTGTGGTATAACACGACAAAAGACTACTCCATACACACCTGAGCAAAATGGAGTTGCAAAAAGAATGAACAAGACGTTGATGGAAAGGGAAAGAAGCATGCTAATCCAGGTGGATGTTGGTGGTCACCCACCTATCCCACTTGGACCCCCACAACCTTCTCTTTCGATTTTTCAGTTTCCTTAATTATAGCACAATTTACTATTTTTACCAGTTTTTTGGGTCCTAAACTTTCGGAGCCATTTTGAGGCCCTAAACGATGTTTTCTGGCAATTTACCACAAACAACATTTTGATAAAATCATATTTTCTGCCTTATTCCTCGAAGATATATTTCTAATAGGGTATCATGCACATCAAACAAAGATAACATGACGAATTCATGACCCTAGGAAGTTGGTTGTCAAGCTGACCTCAATGGGGCCCATAAACTCTTGGTGTTACATCTCCTCAGGTTAGGGTTTTGGTTATTTATGGTTTACTCTTATTGTTCAATAATAAAAAGGCCCTTTAGCATCATTGTAATTCGGTTCAGAGGCATGTATCTATGACATCTCTTCTTAGAGATAAGCTACCATTGTTCAAGCTAGTTTATTTCCATTTTTGTTTGTCAACATGTTTCAGTATTTTACATTAATGAAATGAAGTATTATTTCCACTGCATCTCTGTATTTATGGTTATATCTGTAATTTGTTGCATTCCCATTTAAATCTGAATCAGTGGTATCAGAGTGATCTGCTTTTTCTCTGCTTTTCTTTGCATTTCCCCAATGAGGTCGGTATATAAGGAGTTAGTGATTGAACTATTCGAATCTTTGCAAGACCACCCTTGCAAATCTCATTTGCCTCTGATGGAAGATGAAAAGAAAGATGAGGGGGTAGGAGATCCTATCAAAATATTGCTTGAAGAAGACCTCGAACAACAAAGGAACACGATGATGGGAAACATTTCCTAGATCCTTCAATAGATACCCAGGGGCCACACATCTAATAGCTACTCTAGAAACACCACACCCTTTAAGGTACAAGTTAACTTTGAAATCCCCATATTCTAGGGTCAGATTGATGCAGATGTCATAGATAAAGGGTTAAATCTCCTAGAAGGGTATTTATCTGTTCATGATTTTTCCAACTAGGAAACGATTACTTTTTCTCTTCGCACACTAGCCCCCTAGGTCAAGGACTGGTGAGAAAACTATTGCGAACAAAGGGATGAAAGTACGAACTCACTATTTTTAGCCACTCCCACTTGGAATTCATTTCGGTACGCCATCAAGGAGCAGTACTACCCTGTCAGGAGCTACGAGGGCGAATACATAAAGTGGACCACACTGCGACAGGGAAGGGACATCAAATATGATGACTTCCTACACAAGTACATCCATGATGAGATGGAGTTCCTAGACATCTCCTGACTCGTCACAACATACCAATATGATGTCAAGATTGAGGAGAAGTTTAAACAGAAGAAGTGAGACTTTGGATTTGCAAATCCAAGGATAAATCCAAGATGGTGTGACCCAAGACAACCCGTCAAAGCCGTAAGAAAATAGAAACACCACGATATCAAAGAAGGACATAGGAAAGTGGTGTGAGTTGCATAATATCGCCACTCACAACACGAGTATCAGACCAAGAAGTTGCTGGTGGCCGAGTTGAAGGCTTCAAAATAAGATGCATGTTCTGACCTTGAGTCAAAACCTGACAAGAGGAATGACAAAGGGAAGTAGATCATTGAAAGGAAGCCTAGTGCCGCTGTTTCCACCACCAAGATCTAGAAGAATGAGGCCAAATATCCAAAGGAGGGGGAGCATCTTTTCCACTCACAGATGTGGGTGAAGGGTTCACCACTACAATTCATTATTGAGAGTGGGAGCCAAAAGAACCTCATTTTAGTAGATGTCATGAAGCGGCTGGGACTAATGATCATACTACACCTGCAATCGTACAACATTGGGTGGCTTCACCAAGGACAAGATCTCTAAGTCTGCCAGTAGTGTCACCTTCCCTACAACATCAATCCCTTCAAAAATGAGGTAATGTCTGTTGAAAATAATACTAAGAGGGGGGGTGAATCAGTATTATCTAGTTCTTTTAACAAATCTTCCTTATTTACACTTTGAATTATTTTTGCATATCAGTACCATAAAATAATGAGAAAGAAAAACAGACACTCACATCAAAGAACACCAGATATAAGGTGGAAACCCAATGTGGGTGAAAACCACCTGCTGCAACATGTCTCTATCTTCTTTCAAATTAGAAACTCCTTTTACAATGGTCGTGTACTGGTGCAGTCCTTTACCAGTACGCAGGCTTCAACCTGCAGAGAGCTACAACTCTCTCTCGTTTTCCAGTCTCTTCTGGAAGGGAGCTACAACCCCCTACTTCTTTTC
>APFE030636528.1:0-11590 GCA_000404065.3 Pinus taeda
CATGTATCCAATGTCTATGACTCCAATATCGCAAATGGAAAACCTCTATTTCTCAATTCTATTTCTAGCACAAGTAATTTATACTCCCCATCTCCATGGATTATTGGGAGTGACTTCAATATTATCAAGTGTCTCGAGGAAAAGAAAGGATGAATCGCAATGTTTAACAAGATATTTTGTAAGCTACACCATTAAAGCCATAAAGTAGTCTCCATTAAAGTTGTCAAGCAATGAGTCTCCAACCCGCACATGTGGATCAATGAGATGTAATACATGTGTGTGTGGTGACTAACTTAATACACCACTCTAATAACTCCACACACTTATGTATTTCACTCCGTCACATAAATTGACAGTAGTGTGACATAAGTAAACCAAGAGTAGACATGAAAGGCTTAGGCAACAAACATTCCCTACATCCTCAATTAGGTGCTTAAATGATGAAGTAAAAATGCAAGGAGAAAAGAGGAATTCATGATTTAGCCATCACAAACATGTGATCAAGTGTGACTAGGAGTGTATATATTCATATATTTTCCAAAGAGGGAGTGAATACATGAGTTACCATTCATTGGCCCTTATTTTTCTTTCTTTTTCATTTTCTTAAATATAGGACTTAGGGATTAAGGTTTTCATAAGTTTGGCACAACTCGTAAATATAAGATATACATGAATTTTCACTTCAACCTTAGAGTTTAGACTTAGATAAATCAATATAGTGTATCTTTAATGCTTTTGGCTTTGACTTTTTGATTTTATTTCATCACAAATGACAAAAGGGGAGATATTTTGCCACAAATCTATGAATGCTTAATCATAAAGGCGTCATGTGATGAAAAACAATTAATGATGTTATTCTCTATGAAAATGATGGTTATTCTTGAGAAAATCTTATGCTTGTGGATGTCTCCTCTCTGGTTTAGAGGGAGTGAGGGTAGACACCATATTATCCATGTGTCATGTACTATGGCCAGGACTAACAATCATAAGCCTAGTAAAGGCACTAGTAGGGAGAATGGTGGATTGGATAAACATCTGGGACCAATATTCTTTGAGAATTTAGACTTTGACTAGGACCAATCGCCATAAGTCAAGTACATTAATCCAAGATGAGAATAGTCATGAGGATTGACATTTCCTGGTGTCAAATATTATGATAATGGATTAGGAAATTATCATGTGAGGACATACCTGGTGAACATCCTGGTGGGGTAAGTGCCTAAAGAGGCAGTGGTGTCCAAATTTATGCGTCCCAACATTGTGCTCTAATCTAATGGAGAGATAAACTTGTTAGTCAAGGCCTTACTATTTTGACAATGTTGGCTATGATGATGTAAATCATGATTGATGCTTATCAATCTAGATCCCTTCTTATATGAATATTTCAACTTGAGAGTACTTTTTTGTCTCATTGAGTACCTCCCTAGTTTAGAGGGAGGGTCATCATCTTCATTATCGCCATCATCACCACCATCAATGTCATCATTATTGTCATAATTTCATTATCGTCATAATCACCATTCATGTCTTCATCATCATCATGATTATGGATATTGTCATCACTTGTTCATAATTATAGGCATCATAAGAAATATCATCCACCTAAAAAATGTTACAAGTGCTCAAAAAGGGTTGTTAGGACACATGATATATGCAAGAAAAATAACAACTTTATTTTTTATAGATGATTGATGATCATCATCATTACTACCATTATCATCATCATTATAATTGTCATCATCCCCATCATCATAACTAATATAATTTTTATCATAATTGTTGTCATCTTCATCATGAACATCATAATCATCATTCATGCCATTATTGTTCTTGATGATGACCAAGATGAAAATAATGATAATGATGATCAGATGATGATGACTTGGAAGATGACGCCAAAGACAATTATTATTATTTTGACCATGAAAACATTTAAAAATTGGGAAGAATGGCCAAGGTCATTAGCATCATCATCATCATTGTCATTGTAACTCTCATCATCTTTATCAACATTGTCATTATCATAACAATCACAATTCATGTCATCATCATCATCTTCATTATCATCATCGTTATAATTATTGACTTTGTCATCAGTTGTTCATAATTTTCAATGTCATAAGAAAATAGGATTCAAACATGGATGAAAAGGTGGAAGAAAACATGGGCACAATAGTAGGCATAAAACTTAGCATGAATTGTGGTGAAACAAATGTAGATACTTACAGAATGAATGTAAAAAAAAAAAAAAAACACAAACTTGAACGCAAAAAGGAGGAAAAATTGGATAAAAAAGAGATGTAAACATGGACCAAACATGGGTGCAATAGTGAACACAAAATTAGTTGCAAAATTGGACGAATCAAAAGTGGATGTAAAAGTAGATTCGAAATGGGATGCAAAAAACATAAACAATATTTGATGCAAACTTGGACACAAAAGAGAAAACAAATGTGGATGCAATAGTGGAAGAAAATGTGGGTTGCAACAATAGGCATAAGATATGGCACAAATAATAGCACAAAAAAAGTGGTTGAGAAAGTGGATGTAATAATAGAAAAAAAGAAGATGCAAACTTAGATGCAAGACAAGATGCTACAAGGGATATAAAAGTGGATGCAAACACGGGTGCAACATGAGAAACAAAATTGGATGCAAAATATGGATGCAATGGAAGTACATGCAAAAGAAGATACAAAATGAGATGCAAAACCCAACACAAAAGTGGATGCAAAAATAGATGCAATGTTTTATGTAAAAGAGGATACGAAGATGGATGCAAAATTGGAAGAAAATGTGGGTACAATAGTAAGTACAAAACATGGCACAAATTGTGTCACAACAAAAGTGGATGTAATGATAGATACAAAAAATGAAATAAATGAAGATGAAAAATAGGATGCAAAAAGGGATGTAAAAGTGGGAGTAAACATGGGTGCAACAATGGATGTAAAATATGGTGCAACAAAATTCTATGCAAAAGTAGATGCAATACAAGACACAAAACTTGATGCAAATCTTGACACAAAAGTGGATATAAAAAGGCATTAAAAATAGATGTAAAAGTCGATGAAAACCTAAATGTATATGAGGATGCAATCGTGGATGCAAATTTAGAAACAAAAAGGGGTGCAAAGGGAGGTGTCAAACTAGGTGCAAATTATGGCACAAGAAAAATGGATGCAATAGTGGACACAATGACAGATGAAAAAGAGGATGTAAATATGGATGCAAAACAAGATGTAAAATTCAATGCAACAAAATTAGATGCAAAATTAGATGCAAAAACTAGACACAAACCTCGATGCAAAACTTTGAATAAAGGGGATGCAAAAAATATGCAAAAATGGATGCAAAAAATGATTTAAAAAATGATGCAAAAGAGGATGCAAGAGATGATGCAAAAGTTGATGCAAGTGTAGTGGCAAAAAGTGGAGGCAATAGAGGATGCAAAAGATGGTGAAACAAAATTAGGTGCCAAAATTGATGCAAAACATGGTGCAAAGGATGGCACAAAACTTGGCATAAAACATGGTGTAAAACTTGGTGTAAAATCTAGTGCAAAACCTATTACAATACTTGGTGCTAAACTTTATGTAAGACTTGGTGCAAAACTCGGTGAAAACTTTGCATCAAGTTTTGCACCATATTTGATAAATGGACACAAATAGCACCAAAAATGGTCTCTAGATGCAAAAAAGGAAGCAAAAAGGGATGCTAATCACAGTGTTTTGTTGTAGTGAATAGACATTGAGTCTTGTATAGAATACAAGAGAAACTATTACAAAAGAAAGAAGGAAGGGCGCTTAAATATTGAAAAGGAAAATCAATCTCAACTAAAAGTTGGAGCAGGTATGTAAATGTAAATATTATAAATGATATTTAAAATTTAACTAGTGTATTGTGAAATTTAATTTTTATTTGATAAACTAATTTGAAAAATATGTTGCAATGTGAACAGAGAGAGTTATTCATCATAACATTGATGATGAGATTTAAAATGTTGAAAGACAAAGTGAAAAAGATAATTAACCAATGATTGGTGATGTTGTTGAAGATATTGAAAGAGATTCAAGTGAAGAAGTTGAATCACCATCAGGTTTGTATATATATGGTGACATTTCTATTATTGAAATTATACATATTTAATAATTTCAATTTCATTCAAACTCTATTTTTTAATTTAATTATTTAATTAATATTAACACTCATTTACATTTAGTTTTCATATGTACAGATTGTTGATTTAAAGATGATCTGAGGTTGTCATTGATGTCAACCAAGCAGCACCAAGAGATACCTTGATCTTTCAAGCGAATTTTTACTTGAAAACTTACTCTGTTTTGAGTCAAGGATTTTCTAGATGGATTCTACTCGTCGAGATGTTTCCGTTGATATATGGCACGCCAAGTAATTTTTCACGGTTTGAGAGATATTCATGTTTGAAATTAGTAAGCCCAATTAGTGGGCTAAAACCCTATGGGGTTGTGTCACGACACTCATAATTGGTTTTGGTCATTGAATAGTCAATAATTAATAATTTTTTAAGCTCCTAAAATCCCTCTAACATTCTCTATATAAGCCCCTCTCAACTCTATAAAAAGAAATCTCATATATCCTCCAAATGAAGTGATCGAGGCATTTTCACTATAACTTCATTTCTGCGAAGTCTTAGATTCTGAAATGAAAAATCATTTGATTCGCAATCCTGATGAACATCGTGACCGAATTTCAGATCTTGGTTCACTATATTTTCGAAGATATGATCTGTGGACGTTAGGGTTTTTGCAGGCTCCCGAATTTCATCTCAAAGAAGTGACCTTGGGAAAATTGTCATAACTCTCTCTCTGAGAAGAGGATTGGAATTATGTAAAAAGTGGTAGATAGTGGACGAAATGTATTTTTTTGTATATCAATTTTAAAGCCAAAGAGAAAATAGTGACACATGGCACATCGTACAAGTTCGATCTACTGAACTAGTCCATAATTAGGTCATTGTGAGAGATTGGGTATAACTTTGTCTTGAAGAGTCCAAATCGGGTCAGACCTGTGGCATTGGAAAGAAGACTCGGAGGGATACTACAGGACTGAATATCACATATTGGGGATCTGAAATCACAGAGATACATCAGATTAAATATCATGCTCCTAGAAGGCGAGAAAAACTAGATCAAGTGCTATCAAGGGATGAAAAGGACTAGACTTTCTAGGGCAGCAAAGAGCAAGGTGCAGAAAAATGATGCAGCAGAGGTAAGCTACAGGTAAGTATCTTCTGTATATGCATGTTCATTTCTTAATTGCATTAGGTTCTTTGTATTCTAATTTGTTGTTTTTGTTTAACACTAACATATGCTCTGCAGGATGAGGTAAGTTTTGCTATTATCATGTTATAGGGATTTCCTTGAAGACTTTTTGCAGGTATTAGATATTCATCAAGAGAAGACTCAATGCATAATCTAATGTTCTGAAGAGTGAGAAAGGATAGCATGACAAGAGCAGCGATCAAGGTGCAAAACAACAGCAAGAAGTTCACCATATCAGGTCTTCAAGTGGGAAGCACTGCATAC
This sequence comes from Pinus taeda, assembly GCA_000404065.3. Lineage (NCBI taxonomy): Eukaryota > Viridiplantae > Streptophyta > Pinopsida > Pinales > Pinaceae > Pinus > Pinus taeda. The sequence continues at coordinate 5,568 of APFE030636528.1, forward strand.
AATCAAAAGTATCATTGTACAGAGTCATTGTAAAAGCATCATTGTTAAAGTTGTACAAGTGTCTATCTGCCAAGAGTTGAAGAGGGAGCGTTGGGAGGTCTAGGATCATCATTAGGTGGTTGTGTCATAGTTGGGGTTATGGTCTAGTGTGTCTTCTTCTTCTACATCATTCTATATCATTGTAAAGTGGACCATTTTCCCTGGTACGAGAGTCCATTCTTCTTTTATTCTTCTATAGGGTGGTAGGCCGGTGCATTAAGTCACCAACAGGTTCAAGCCTGTGAAAACTTTAGGGTGGTAGGGTGGTGCTAGGGTGAGTTGTAGCTCATTGGGTGTTGGGGCATCCATTCAATTGACTACTGAAGAATCTCGGGTGTTAGAGCGTCCATCCAATGGGAGCTAGAGAAGAATGCTTTTTTAGATTCTAGGAAGTTGGAGCTTTCTTTTCAATTGGAGTTGAAGATTAAAGAATTATTAGAAAAGCGTTCAGTGGTTTTTGACCCGTTGGGGGTTTTCCACCTAAAATTTTTGTGCCTCTTGTGTTCTTTTATTCACTATTGTTACTACATAAACATTAATGATAATTGAATATTAACTAATGCTCTAAAAATATTTAAAAGTGCTAATTGATAAAGAATATTGATTCACCCCCCACCCCCCCAAAGTATTTTTCAACAATTGGTATCGGAGCTTGGTTCCTTTAGTAACAGCTTAACCGTTGGAACTCAGTTTTCAGAGCATAGAGATGGGAAAGTCCAAGAAGCGGTTACAAGGATTTCGAAGGAAGGTATAGGTACAAAAAAATCTCAAGAAAGTGAGTATTTTGTACGAACCCCTGATTTTGATGCAGATAATTACTGGATATGGGAATCCAGGATTGAAGTATCTTTGCAGGCACATGGAGTATGGGAAACAATTGTTTCTAGAGACACATCTATCAATGAAACTAAAAGGTACAATTCAAAGGCCATGAATGTAATTTTAAATGTTTTTCCAAATTTTGTGAAAACAAAAGTTGGTCAATGTTCAACAGCTAAAGCTTTTTGGGAAAAGCTTCATAATTTATATTCAACAAAGAAATCAGGTCAAGATGTTATTGAAAACTCGGATCCTTCTGAGTATGATGAAGAAGGGTTGACCATAGAAGAATTTTCTAAGGAGGCAATCAAGCTTAGAAAAGAGCTCAAGGCTAAGAAGATTTGTTCCAATACTCTTGAAGAACAAGTTCAAGGTCTCAAAATTGAAGTTGAAGAACACAAATGTATTATAGAGTCACTTCAAAAGAAGTTGGAATAAATCAATAATACAACAACACGAGATGTCAAAATAGAAGTCCAACAGAAGCAACAAGAACTTGACACAGCATTTGCAGAGATTAACAGGATCACACAACAAATGCAGGAAGCAGAAATTGAAAGGAAGGAACCCGATCAAAGATACATATCCGACGTTGACTAAAAGAAAAAGGAATTAAAAACATCTTCAATAGAAATAAGCAGGCTCAGGATTGAAAATGAGAAGTAGAAGGAATAGATACAGGTTCTCAACATAGAAGTAGAGAAGACTACTCTTCTGAAGTTACAGGTTGAGGAGGCAGAAAAAAGAAGGAAGATCTTGAAAAGATGGTTTCAATAAGATCTTGCTCAAAAGCAAGAAGAACTTGATGCAACTCGCGATCAGATCAAAAAACTCAAGGGAATTAAAAAAGAATACTTACAAGATAAGATAGATGAAGAAGCGAAAATGAAGGCAATTAAAGATGGTAAAGCTCCAGTTGATGAAGATACAAGCTCCACAGCTTCGCATGATGATTCTAAGAAGGAATTTGATCGAAGTGAAAAGCCAAAGAAGAATGTTGCAACTCCAAAGAACAAGACCAAAGCAATCAAGAACAAAGGACCACAAGAAACTACAACACCGCCTCCAAAGAAGAATGAAAAATCCTCCAGGTATGTTCGTTTATTTAATGGTTATTGTTTTTTATGTGCTAACTATGGACATATGGCTAGGGATTGTGAAGTTTTTGACAGATAGAATCATTATCTGCAAAACCCTAGAAGCGAGTTTGCAGGATCACAAGACAAGTTCTATGATTATTTTGTAAGAAGAGAATATGTGCTAGATGGGCCAAATATTAAATGTTTCAAATTCCATAACTATGGCCATAGAACTCGTGGTTGCAGATATCAGATGGAATCACCTATGGACAACATTGAATGCTTCAAGTGTCATAACTATGGGCACATGGCTCGAGATTGCAAGAATAAGAAGTTCTAGAAAAGGAAACAGGTACATGAAGACAAAGCAGATGACCCGTTAGGTGACTCAAGTCAAGATGACCCGTTAGGTGACTCACTATTTTGAACAATTTGGCTTGTTGACTCCTTATTGTTTGTACAAGAGGAGTCTATGCAGCAGTATATGGCACAAGCCTACGATTGACAAGAAGGTAGTTTGAACAAGATGGTAGTTTCATTAAAGGTTCAGGGGGAGCAAAACAGTTGAAGGATTATAGGTTACCAGGAACAAGACAAGATTAGTCTGCAAAGGATATGCACAAGTGGAAGGATTTGATTTCGACGAAACATTTGCACCAGTTGCCAGAATGGAAACCATCCAGATGTTTCTTGCCTATGCATGTTAAAGAAAAATAAAAGTCTACCAAATGGATGTTAAGTCAACATTTCTGAAATAGAAGAAGAAGTTTACATCGAACAACCTGAAGGTTTTCTACTATCAGTAAAAGAAGACTATGTTTGTAGGTTAAAGAAAGCTCTGTATGGTCTCAAGCAGGCTCCTAGAGCATGGTATGTCTTGATGGATATCTACGTCAACAAGGGTTCAAGAAAGGTACTGTTGATAGCAACCTTTACATACAAATAGATGAAGATAATTTAACAATTGTTGAGGTATATGTGGATGATATAATCTTTGGTAGCAATGATGATCGACTAAGTAAGAACTCTGCTACAAAGATGCAAAGTGAGTTCGAGATGTCTTTACTTGGTGAGTTGACATACTTCTTAGGGCTTCAAATATCTCAGCAAGAGAAAGAAAAATTTATATGTCAAGCCAAGTACATCAGGAAATGCTCAAGAAATTCAAAATGGAAGATTGCAAACCCATCCTTACTTCGATGGTAATAGCTTACAAATTGAGCATAGACGACACATCTAAGGATGTGGATCAGAGGTTGTACAGATCTATGATTGGTAGTATTCTATATGTAACAGCCTCCCAGCCAGATGTTATGCAAGTAGTTGGACAAGTAGCAAGATTCCAAGCAGCACCAAAAGAATCACATATTATTGCTGTCAAAATAATTCTTCGATATCTAAAGGGCACAACATAATATGGCTTGTGGTATCCCAAGGGAAACAATCTCATTATTCAAGCCTTTACAGATACAAATTGCGCAGGAAGCATTGATGATCGTAAGAGTACTAGTGGAGCAACATTCTATCTAGGTGGTTGTCTCGTATCATGGTTAAGAAAAAAGCAAACCTCAATCTCGTTATCCATAACAGAAGTAGAATATATCGCGGCAGCAGCTTGTTGTATTCAAGTTCTTTGGATGAAGAAAGATTTTCAAGATCTTCAGGTCAAGTTTGATGAGGTTATTCCCATATTTTGTGATAACACCAGTGCCATCAATATCTCCAAGAATCCTATCATGCATTCCAAAACGAAGCACATTCCGATTAAATATCATTTTGTTAGAGAGGAGGTCGCTGAAAATAATATCAAGCTTTATTATGTTGGTACAAAAGAAAAAATCATTGATATCTTCACTAAACCTTTACCTCATGAAGCATTTGAATATTTTCGCTAGAAGCTTGGGATTCACCCAAGTTCTCATTAGATTTTCCTTATTCAGAAAATAAAGGGGGAGTGGAAGTGTGTACAGGTCCGCAGGATGGTTGTGTGTCAGGGGAAGCTACCCTTTGCCATTAATGTCAAAGGGGGAGAGAAGGCAATAGGAAGAGGTTCCCTGATCGCAGGAGGAGTACTTGTGTTGCCATCAATGCCAAAGGGGGAGATTGTTAATCTAAATATGATTTGAGGTTGTCATTGATGTCAACCCAAGCAGCACCAGGGGCTACCCTAATCTTGTAAGGTAATTTTTACTTGAAAACTTACTCTATTTTGAGTCAAGGATCTTCTAAATGGATTCTACTCATGGAGATGTTTTCGTTGATATATGGCACGCCAAGTAATCCTTCACGGTTTGATAGATATTCATGTTTGAAGTTAGTAACCCGAGTCAGTGGGCTAAAACCCTATGGGGTTGTGGCATGGCACTCATCATTGGTTTTGATAATTGAATAGTCAATAATTAATAATTTTTTAAGCTCCTAAAATCCCTCCAACATTCTCTATAGAAGCCCCTCTCAACTCTATAAAATAAATCTCATATATCCTCCAAATGAAGTGATCTTGGAATTTTCGCTATAACTTCATTTCTGCGAAGTCTTAGATTCTGAAATGAAAACCCATTTGATTCGCAATCATGATGAACGTTGTGACTAAATTTCAGATCTTGGTTTGCTATATTTTCGGAGACATGATCTGTGGAAGTTAGGGTCTTTGCAGGCTCCCGAATTTCATCTCAAAGACATGACCTTGGGAAAATTGCCATAACTCTCTCTTTGAGAAGAGGATTGGAATTATATAAAAAGTGGCGGATAGAGAACGGATTGTAGTTTTCGCTGTATCAATTTCATAGCCGAAGGAGGGAACAATGACACGTGGCACGTCGTACAAGTTCGCTCTACTGAACTAGTCCATAATTAGGTCATTGTGAGGGATTGGGCATAACTTTGCCTTGAAGAGTGCAAATTGGGTCAGACCTATGGCATTGGAAAGAAGACTCAGAGGGATACTATAGGACCGAAGATCACATATTGGGGATCTAAAATCATAGAGATACATCAGATTAAATATCGTGCTCCTAGAAGGCGAGAAAAACTAGATCAAGTGTTGTCAAGGGGTGCAAAGGACCAGACTTTCTAGGGCAGCAAAGAGCAAGGTGCAACAAAATAATACAGTAGAGGTAAGCTATAGGTAAGTATCTTCTATATATGCATGCTCATTTCTTAATTGCATTAGGTTCTTTGTATTCTAATTTGTTGCTTTTGTTTAGCACTGACATATGCTCTGCAGGATGAGGTAAGTTTTGCTATTATCATGTCATGGGTATTTCCTTGAAGACTTTTTGCAGGTATTATATATTCATCAAGAGAAGACTCAATGCATAGTCTAATGTTTTGAAGAGTGAGAAATGGTAGCATGACAAGAGCAGCAATCAAGGTACAGAACAACAACAAGAAGTTCACCATATGAAGTCTTCAAGTGGGAAGCACTGCATACAATCATTGTAAAAGTATCATTGTACATAGTCGTTATAAAAGCATCATTGTAAACGTTGTACAAGTGTCTATCTGCCAAGAGTTGAAGAGGGATTGTTTGGAGGTCTAGGATCATCATTAGGTGGTTGTGTCATAGTTGGGGTTATGGTCTAGTGTGTCTTCTTCTTCTACATCATTCTATATCATTGTAAAATGGACCATTTTCACTGGTACGAGAGTCCATTCTTCTTTTATTATTTTATAGGGTGGTAGGTTGGTGGTAGGCTGGTGCATGAAGTCACCAACAGGTTCAAGCCTGTGAAGACTTCAAAGTGGTAGGGTGGTGCTAGGGTGAGTTGTAGCTCATTGGGTATTGGGGCATCCGTTTAGTTGACTACTGAAGAATCTCGGGTGTTGGAGTGTCCATCCAGTGGGAGATGGAGAAGAATGCTTTTCTAGATTATAGGAAGTTGGAGCTTTTTTTTCAATTGGAGTTAAATATTAAAGAATTATTAGAAAAGTGTTCGGTGGTCTTTGCCCGATCTCTTTTAATTTCCATGCCAAAATATAGTTTGCAGCACCAAGATCTTTCATGTCAAATTTGGAGGACAATTGGGTCTTTAAATCCTGGATAATTTCTTTGTCATTTCCAACCAGCAACATATCATCCACATA